>JABAKD010000013.1:14625015-14922515 GCA_012845835.1 Undaria pinnatifida
AAATTGGCACGCATGATGGAGGTAATTGGTTCGATTGCTGTGTTTTTACTGCATGCATGCCCGCTGGTCGTGTCGCTGCAGCATTCTAGGCAGCCCGCGTATTCTTCCCTGTGTTAACGACTACCTACCGTGAGGTTTCGTACGGTGCATGCAGTACTCCAGACAGCAACCGCTGCGGTCAGTGGCCTCGAGTTGGATAGTTCTCGGAACGGGGGGACTCCATGCTTCAATAGTAGTAATAGCAGCAGTAGTAGTAGTGAGTGGATACCCCCGGCGCGGGCTTGCTGTTTATTATGGTTCAGTTTGCATACCACCAGGAGTTGTTCTACGGTAGCCCCTCCAACTTTTCTTTGCAGAAATCGCCGGTTTTGGAAACCATCTCTTGGCCGTATGTCCTGAGATACGGTGCCCCTTGCCACCTCGATGCCATCGTTCGATAGTACTACTACTAGTGTAGCAGTAGTAGTCCTTTGCAACCAAGGAAATACATGACGATATGTTATTCATAGCATCATTCCTCGTGTCAAGCAGCCATGAAACGTTCGCTAAACAAAGTCGCTGGTTTCGGGAGGGGCTACCTTAGAATCAGTCCCAGGTAGGTGGTATTGTCTTCGTTTCCCTTTCCAGGTAACTTGTACGCCTTCTTCGTCTGTTTTAATATAATGCGCGTTTTTGGTTCGAAGCGTGGTGATTCCCAGCCGAAAAGTGATTTCATTGCGTATGGTTTTTCTAATCGCCTTCCTACCATAATGGCTCTTCTTGTTGTACCGTTGTGTGAACGCGGACTCTTGATGTTTCACAATCGTTCATGTGAAAACAACATAAATTAGCAACCTTCCGCGTTTGTTACTTATAATATCAAATTACCTGTTAAACAGTTGGCTGCTTACGATTACACCACTATTGATTGATCACTCAAAGCAACAGATAGTAAGCAACGCCAAGCACCCCAGGCTGTGGAGTTGATGGGTGCACCCGAGCTGCCCTGTAAGGAGACCCGACGAGGGCGTCAAATAGGTGGTGGAAGATTGTGCTTCCGGCGCACCTTTTTGTCTTATGGCAAATATTTTTTTATGGCACCACGTGTAGAAGGCATGGTGCGGCATGCCGTACCACGCTTTTCCTGCGCCGCATATCTATTGCCGCACTTTTTTTCTCCTTATTATGGGGCGAAAACACCTGTTGTTGTGCGGGTCTTTTTTACGCCGAAAATTGTTTTTGGGTCTGTTTCGCCGCAGACGAAAAAAGAGTTGAACCTGTTTTTGTTTTGCTTTCTTTCGTCTTAGACGCACACGTTTTGAGTATATTTACACATATATGGTAAAACAAACGGTCTCAGGGGGGGCTCCGGCGGCCCCTGCGGGGACCTCGCGCACCAAGCACGAACCGAACGCTTATTTTACGCCCTGGACCCGACACCAACAACGCGGTATGATACCGTATGCATATGCATTGATTCCCTGGAGGAAGGAATAGCCATCCCAAGGTAGCGATGCCAGCAGGAACAAAGTGTCTGAGCTCCTAACATGAGGAGCTCAATGTATCATGTGATGGTATCATGTTATGGTATCATGTTGTGGTATCATGTTATGGTATCATGTTATGGTATCATTTTATGGTATCATGTTATGGTGTCATGTTATGGTATCATGTTGTGGTATCATGTTATGGTATCATGTTATGGTAACATTTTATGGTATCATGTTATGGTATCATGTTATGGTATCATGTTGTGGTATCATGTTATGGTATCATGTTATGGTATCATGTTATGGTATCATTTTACGTATGGTATCATTTTACGTATGGTATCATGTTATTTATGGTATCATGTTATGGTATCATGTTGTGGTATCATGTTATGGTATCATGTTGTGGTATCATGTTATGGTATCATGTTATGGTATCATTTTATGGTGGTATCATGTAATGCTATTATATTCCCCTCCGGGAGCCTTGCAGCCCCTTAATCATCCTTCTTATTTTTTCTCACACTTTTACTTTCCAGCTTTTGGACGAGGAGTGGTCACAGGTGTCGTCCCTTTCCCCCCCCCGGTTCTTGCCTTCAATTTTTATCGCGCATAGAATTCAGCAATCCCACTACTCGTCGATTTTTCATCGTGTATTGCTAACTCACGCTCTCGCGCTTTCCGCAAGTCAGTTTGTGCACAAGAAAAAGTCCCGAACCTATACGAGTATGCACTCGGCGGGGCTTGAACTCACGAAACTGACCTGTTCCAGGCTCGAGGATAACCTGATACCATACGCCACCGAGGCGACAGGTCTATACTCACCCCAAACATGATCGAAGAAGGCATTCGTTCGCGCTAGCCGACCAAGCCGACCTAGCCCTGCCTAGTATTCTCTTTGTTTTGCTTTTCTTGTCTTTTTCTTCTCTTTTCTTGCCTTTTAATTTTCCGTTTTGTTTCGTTTTCTTCTCTTTTCTTTCCTTTCCTTTATCTTCTCTTCTTTCTTTCTTTCTTTCTTTCTTTTCTCCAATTGACTTACACCTGTCGTGCGTATGCGTAGTGATAGATACAACGTGTAATGTATACGTGGTATTGTTCCTTGGGTGGCAATCGGAATAGTTGGTTTCTCCAGGCGTGAGTAATGAGACGTATGCACCGGCGTGGACCTGGCACATCGTAGACTGACTCTCGATTTCACCTTTATATGTTTCTGGAGGCATGAAATGCGTCAGCTGTGAAATATGCGTGCACCACCTTGGGTTGTGTGTGTTTTTCCTGGGTATTCCTCATCTCAAGAGTGACTGGAGCCTGTCCTGTGACCACGGACTTTATTATGCGAGTTAATTTGAGAACAACAACAGCAACAACAACAACAACAACAACAAGTAGTCCTAAATCTCAAGAGTGACTGGAGCCTGTCCTGTGACCACGGACTTGATTATGCGAGTTAATTTGAGAACAACAACAGCAACAACAACAACAACAACAACAACAACAACAAGTAGTCCTAAAACAAACTAAACTCGTGAAATTGTTCGACTAACCGGCACGAGCAGACTTTCCTCACTTCTAGACGGAGTCTACAGGCAAGTATAAGATTTTTCCGCTCAAAAGTACACCTCCTAGGCTACGGTGGGATAACTCGGAACTACACACACCCCTTACCTTACGTAGACACTAATTTATAGCAGACAAGACACCCCGCCACACGCCACATGAGCACTCCCGGTGATATGTTGTTGTTTTCTCACATTGATCTAACTCTTGGGTGGCAATCGGAATAGTTGGTTTCTCCAGGCGTGAGTAAGTGAGACGTATGCACCGGCATGGACCTGGCACATCGTAGACTGACTCCCGATTTCACTTTTATATGTTTCTGGTGGAGGCATGAATTGCGCCAGCTGTGATATATGCGTGTACCACCTAGGGTTGTGTGTTTTTTTCCCTGGGGTATCCCTCAGCTCCAGAGTGACTGGAGCCTGTCCTGTGACCACGGACTCGATTATGCGAGTTAATGTGACAACAACAACAACAACAACAACAACAACTCTTGTCAATAATCTAGAATCCATGGTCACACAAATGTGCTGGAGTTAGGAAGATCCGAAAAACCAAATGAAATCGAAAATCGTCCGGGAAATACCACGCTTTCCCGCCTACAACGCACGATACGAAGATGGCGCACGAATGAAAACGTCCAATGTGCAAACCTAACTCACATGGCAGCGGGTATCCACTCAACTACAGCATAGAGTTCCCCTGTTCCCACAACTAACCAACTCGCGGCTACAAACTACAGTGGTTGGGCGGCCTACGCCGTACGAACTGCACAATAATCGTGAGCGCAGACGAACGCTCCTGCTGTCTAGAGTGCTGTCAGAGTGACGACCCGCGGGCATGCAGTGAAACAAGAGCAATCAAACTAAAAACCACAGCACAAATGTGTCTGATCGCCGCGCCTTCCCGAGTTATTTGAAAGGTTGCAGCGCAGCTTCGACGCCCGTGTCTGAAAATTGAAAATTGCGGGGCGTCGTTCCCCGTGAAGGGTATAAAACTCTTCTACAAACTCTACAAAATCCAATGACGTGAGCAACATGTTGTACTACACTAACTCGCAAAGAAACCCTGGATAAAAGACGATCGCTGCTCTCGTGAAGATGATGGTGTGCGTGCGGGTCGTGGGTTTCCGTGTGCCATTCTCCTGCTGTGGCTATCCACGGCCGCCTCATCGCCTTAGCTCACTCGGCCCGCTCCTTCGCACTTGCTCTCGTTGACACTCAATTCCAATCGGTTCCCCTCTTCCCCTGTCCCAAAAAACAAAATGTTCCACGCAGCTTGCGTTGCTGATCTGAAAAACAAAATTCTCGTTCAGGGAGAATTCAACCCGTCTCTTCCCCGCCCGTACTTGCTCTCGTTGACACTCAAATCCAATCGGTTCCCCTTCTCCCCCGTCCCAAAAAACAGAATATTCCACGCAGCTTGCTGTGCTCATCTCTGAAAAACCAAAAAAAACGTTCAGAGAGAGTTCAATCCGTCTCTTCCCCGCCCATCGACGGCCAGTCACCCTCCTCCTTCGTCGTGAAACCCAGCCTCCTGCCAGCGCAGTTCCCTCCACGCAAACCGAGCCTGTGCCGCAGTGTAGCTCGTGGTGGCGACTGCCTCCGCGCACGAGCATCGCGATTAAGCATTGCTGCTCCGCCGCTGCTGCCCCAAAAGACGCTCAAATCGTAGGTGACCGTGCCTAACGCATCACGTACGACCCAATGCACCTCGTACGACCCAACGCACAACGTACGACCCAACTCTACCGCCGCGCCTAAGCCTCGCGGGCACACGCAGCAGCAAGAAGGTATCACTCCTTGAGGGTGAGTCCGGCCTTACAGCCGCCAGAAAGACCCCCCCCACTCGCTACAAGCCTGCTAGGGCATGCTTCGCAGCATGCCTTACCGAGGCGGCAAGGGGAACGGAGGAATATGCACATACATACGCTTTTTGGTTCGTTGGATACCACACCCACTGCAAAGTTGCTTCATAAGCAACTACCTGGCACCAGATTTCAGCTGCGGTCTTTGAAACGTATGTACCAGTATGGGCCTGTCACGTACGTGCGCCTACTTCCCGCTTCATTTTTATATTTTTGGCGGATATATGACGTTCTTCAGCTACGTACGCGTTCATGCCAGGTATTGTACGTGTACCGACTCCGTGCGGTATGGTTTCACTCACTCCAGAGTGACTCAAGCCTGTTCTGTGACCACGGACTTGATTGTTGCGGTTTAATGTGAGAACAATAACAACAACAACAACAACAACAACTACAACTACAACAACAACCAGATATATCAAACTCCAAAAGCGTCAGAAAGCCATCACGTCACCATTCACCCACAACACTGCTCATGCTCTTCCTAACCACCTAAGGCCTAACGACCGACTCCGGTGTACGAAGTTTGGTACCATTATTTACAGACAAAAATTGAAAATTGTCGCCTGTCGTCGTATCGGTACTTGTAAAACAGATTAATTCGCAATGCTACGGCGGTGTACGAGTCGTACAGTTCTCCTGAGCGCCCTAGTCTATAGAGACAACGGTATAGACACAACGGTTTAACACGATTACGAATTGATGATTATGGCAGGAGGTATTTGTCAGCGGGCCAAGGGTCTCTGAGGTGGGATTGTTGACGTCACCATCGAAATACAATATGGTGGTGGTGTCTGTAACCACGGCATACGGTAATTTTTTGTCCGACGCCTGTTCCGCGAAGCGCAACGTGAACTGGAAGGGCATTGCGGTCACGCGCGGCCTGCGTGAAGTCTTCCCACCAGTGGCCCCGGGAGATCCGACGAAGGGGCAAAGAAAATGCAAATATGATTGCGTTATAATATAGCTCCGAAACCAAATTCATAAAGTTCGTGTAGACACATTGAAAGCACTTGTTCCGACTACAGCACAGCGACAAAATGTGTCTCAACTACATTTCCCGCCGCCGGCGCCATGAGTACGCCCAGCACCATTTTCGCGACCGAGGTAGGACGGCGAAAGGTCGCGTGTCGTGTTGCGCGCAACGACCCGGTCACCCCGGTGGCGTATCAGGTTATCCTCGAGCCTGGTATAGTTCAGTTTGGTGAGTTCGAGCCCCGCCGAGTGCATACTCGTGTAAATTCGTTGGGACTTTTTCTTGTGCGCAAATTGACTTGCGGCAAGCGCGAGAGCGTGAGATAGCAACACTCGATGAAAAATCCACGAGCAGTGGGGTTGCTGAACCCTGTGCGCGATAAAAAAATGAAGGCAAGAACCGGGGGAAAAGGGACGACACCTACCTGTTACCACGGCTTGTCCAGAAGCTGGAAAATAAAAGTATGAGAAAAAAAAAGAGGTTCAATCCTCGGGGAGTGTTGACGTCACACCATGAAAACACAATATGGTGGTGGTGCCCGTAACCACGGCATACGGCAATTTATTTTCCGACGCCTGTTCCGTGAAGCGCAACGTGATCTGAAAGGGCATTGCGGTCACGCGCGGCCTGCGTGAAGTCCTCCCACCAGTGGCCCCGGGAGATCCGACGAAAGGACAAAGAAAATGCAAATATGATTGCGTCATAACATAGCTCCGAAAACAAATTCATAAAGTTCGTTTAGACACATTGAAAGCACTTGTTAATACTGCAGCACAGCGACCAAATGTATATCAACTACATTTCCCGCCGCCGGCGCCAAGAACAGGCCCAACAGAATTTTCGCGACCAAGGTAGGACGGCGAAAGGTCGCGTGTTGTGTTGCGTGCAGCACGCCTTGCGGCGCTTGTTGTACTTTACAGCATATAGTCTCAAACCACACAAAAAGGTGCTCCAGCGCAACAGCTATTTCGTTCCCTGCCGGCAACCGATCACCGGCATCGCAGCATGCATGGCGACGACCTTTGCTGTCATCTCAAGTTCAAGCCTGACCGCACTATAACCGCCGGTATCCGTGGCAATGAAAAGGCATGTTTCAGACCAACGCCTCTGACGTGATAGCACGTCCCTTCCTTGTGCTCACACCGCGTGTTGTTGCCGGTATCACCCTGGTCGTTGTCGGCCGCCTTGATCTCACATCTCTTGCTCGCGCATTCTAACGTTTGCCATGTATTACGCCTGGACGCAGTCCTCTTTATATTGTCCATCATAACGAAGACGATGTACCAGACAACGAAGACCGCACCAACCAACAGTCCAGAGTATTGTCAACAGCAGAAAATGCTGATACATGTAGCCAGGATTTCTTGCGTGGCGTCGGTCACTCGCACCTTGGCCCTGCTGTCCTCTACAATAGCAACAATCGAAATATGAACCAATGCAACATCGCAGATCAACTTTACTTTAAGAAAATGTGTTTGAACATCGCGCCTGACTCAAGTATGTGTGCTCTTCGCATTAGACCGATCATCTTTCCACCTATTTTTACATCCAGCACAACCAGTCTCCGTGCAGCACACCTCACGGAGAGACGAGCCCGATGGCCGCAAACTACGAGACAGATACAAATAACGCAAGATCTTTTGGCCATGGAATGCCGGTCATTTCCTGTTTCTAAGGATATGATATAGTATCTATATAATAGCACAGGCGCTCTCAATATACAAAATGCTTCATTGTTAATCGTGGACGTCATGTCGAACGCCTCCTCCCGTAATGTCGACCTTGGCTTGGCCTTGCAAGGGGTTAAGCCGACGCTGACACTCATCGATGACTAAGTGTTGCAATTTAGTACGAGGTATATGGTACATCTGGCAAGGAAGTTATTTCAGAAACATCTCTCGCTTTAAGCTGGGGGAGATCTTGTTGCGAGAAGAGGGAGCTCGGGTCGTTGCCTAAGCGGACCGTAGACGTCTCGTTGCAATCGGGGCTCTGATGTTGCTGAATTGCTATCATTACAAACATATGTTATAAACTTGAAGCATAGTTTGGAGCAAGAAGTCGCCGTAACACACCCCTCCCGCGTCAAGCGTGAAGAGGTCTTACAGTGAGATTTGGGAGCTTGGGTCGTTCTCATAGAAGAGGACTTTTGTCGCTCGGCTGCATTTAGGATCAGAACTTCATGCAGTCAACAATTATGAGCATCCCATGTTTAAGCCAATTGTAGTGTAGTGTAGTGTAGTGTAGTGTAGTGTAGTGTAGTGTAGTGTAGTGCTGTGCAGTGCAGTGTAGTGCTGTGCAGTGTAGTGTAGTGTAGTGTCAGTGTAGTGTAGTGTAGTGCAGTGCAGTGTATAGGCCGCGCGTTGGGTAGCGCATTTACATGGTTGACATCTATATGCGATCTGAGATTGACGGTATGTTTAGAACCGCAGGCGTCTGCGGTCGGGCGGAACATTTCGACCACTGAGTGTAGAACCCTCTCCCGCGCAAGAGACTCTGTGTATGTCACTGAAAAAAATGCCTTGGAAAGGATTCTGCTGGAGCAACGCAACAAACAAAAAGCAATACGGAACAACTGCCAATCTTAGACGCCTAAACCTGTCCAGAGGCAATTGGGTACCCACTGGCGCGACTGCCCCTGAGCCACTGACAAGAGGGACACTTGACGTCAACCTCCTACCGTTGCGTTGGCTCTCGCCGTATTGCTCTCGTCACCTCCTCCCTCTTCTTTGCGTCATGCGCCTCAAATCGGACGTATTTATGTGAGATTGGGGCGGTCATTTCGAGAGGGAATGTTTTTGGCCGGCAGAGTCGTGACAGGCCGAGGTACCTACTCCCCCTCACGGGTAACTTTCTGCACCGCATGACCCTCTCCGACTGCCCAGTGGCGCATACATGACTTGCATGGCACAACACGTTTTCGGTTGACACCGCAACGCTTTCTTGATGGATCCCAAGACCATCGGGTACACTACTAATACAGTTGGCTGGTTTTGTTGTTGAACAGGCTCGCGTCTCTCGCCAGCGAAGTTGCTAACGACAATAATAGGTAGGAAGAGCATGACGGTGTCACACGCAGGAGGAAGTACACACGGAGCCAGCTGGGGATGGGAAACACGGTTTCTTGTTGCAGCACCGACTGCGATATATCATATATGGTAGGTCGCCCCGGCCTATCTAACGAGTAACCTCGAATGCGCTAGTAGGTAAATGGTTAGGGTCAGGGGTTCAATCCTCTGTATTAAGATTTGCACTGCTAGACACACCGACCCCTGCCGAGAGCGGTCGATAGCGCCTTCAGAAGCACAGTTCGACGCGAGTCAGCTACGGATCAAAGTGCTGTACCCTTTCGCAACAAAAATGAAGGCGCATACCACGGCGGAGAGGGGGGGGAGAAGAGCTTTGCTTAGTGGGCACAGTTCTAAGTAATGGCTATTAATAGGGAGGTAGTATGGAGGGAGAAGGGGTCAAAGAAAGTGCGACACAGAGAAATGATTTTATGCTGAAATATAAAAGCTTCCCGCGTATGTATGTGTATTTCTCTCCCATTCCGACCGTCTTTGTATGCCGTTGTCCTCGTGTAGTGTGTTATTCAGTCGTAGTGCGTGCGGTGAGTCCATGACAACTCCCGCTGTCACTGTTGTTGTCGCTGGTTTTGTTAAAGTGTGTGTCTTATAGTGTAATGTATAACGTAATGTCATGTCATGTTCGGCACTGCAGTTTCTGGCATTTTGTATTTTGTGCATAAACGCACGTTTTATGCCGGCTTCGCGCATGTGTATTTACCTAGCTACCCCCGGCTTGCAATATGTCGAGTCTATGATATTATGTACATAGTACTTGCATCACGACAAGGAGAAACTAAGATTGAATCTGTAATGCCGAGGTCGTTGTTGCCGTCCATGAACGCTATTTCTGCTGACCTCTGGCACATGACTGCATCTCAAGCGGTTTGGCCTGCTTACACTCGGCAAACCCACTCACGCTTACAATGCCCACTAGTGGTGCTAACAGCCACTCTAATAGACCAAGGTCTTGGAGTCGTGTCGATGAGCGAGCGGTGTCAGCGCCGCGGAACCTGGATATCTATACAGAAACACAAAACGCGGCAGCTGCTGCGGAAACGTCTAGCGTTCGGAAGGAAACGGGTTCATCAACTGATGTTAGTGTTGGATATGGTATCTCGAAGGCGTTTGTTCATCGTTCAATAAATCAAGTTGTATTGAAACGAGAAAAGTTGGGCATTTTGAAGGTGTTGCCAATCATTTGATAAACGATATCGACACGATAAAGCGATCAAGAAGACCGAACGCCTTCCCAGGGGGACAAGAGACACGGTAACAAGCGCAAACAGCGAACGGGAGCAATTGGCGTTTTGTCAGAAGGTCAGCTTTATACGATTCCGAAATTGCAGGTCTGACCAGGTATATATTACTAGGGCTGGACGGACTGTTGCCCGCCATGGGGCAACGAGAGGGGGGCCTTCCCTCTTGCCGCAAGGAGAGGGACTGCCTCCTTGCCACAAGAACGCCCCCCCGCCCCCCACACACGAATGCGGCAAAGTGGGGGACTCTCGTCCCTTGCCACAAGAAAGGAGGGTGGGGGCTTGCCACAAATCGGGGGCAAGCGGTCCCGCTTGGTTCAATGTGGGGGGGGGGCCCTATGCGACAAGGACCCTTTGTGGTACAAGGGAAGTGAATCCGCCCCCTTGCCGCATGGGGACGGACTCCGAAAACAAGAAAGGACGAAGATGTGGGGATGGGCTGTATGAGCTTTGTTCTTGATTTTCACCTTCTTTGTCGTTGTGGGTGTTGTGTACCTGATAAAGTCTGATATTATTTCCGGATGCCTACCCGGTATATCGGTATGACATCGTTACCGATATCTCTGATACCGACATCATATAGTATCCTACTCGGTAGTAATACCTATCGAGTCTTACTACGGTAGCCCCCCCAACTTTTCTTGAACGAAATCGCCGGTTTCAAAACCAGCTCCCGGTCGTATCTGATCTCCTGCAATACGGTGTCCCTCGACACCCTCCCCGACATCGTCGATCGATAGGCCTTTGCACACAAGAGAGTATATGGATACTTTGTTTTCAATGACATCCTTTCTCGTGTCGAGCAGCCACGAAACGTTCGTTATAACGAAATCGCTGATTTTTCGGGGAGGCTATCGTAGAACCAGTCTATATCGTTATCAATGCCCCGATGCTGTTGTCAACGAACGGTCGTTGAACCGTGTAACGAAATGATTTTCGTTTGGATATCCAACACCTTCGCCAACCCGCTTTAAAATCCGCATGATATCTCCCTCGAACATGGAAAATGAATGATACCTTGGTAGTGTCGCAACTCTTGTTAATTTTTTGTATTATCACCCCACCTCTTATAAATAATATCGCTTCCCTATTTATTTGGCAAAATAAAAAAAACAAGCATGCCTCTCCCCATGTGTGTTTCACATGCTACCACACACCCAACAGCAGTATGCGTAGTTTATTTGCCTGCTGGGCATATATATCTGTGAATTTGTCTGTCTCATTAATCTGTCTGTCGATATTATCAGTACACAGAACCTGATGGATGGAATGGCTCGAGGATCGTGAAATCTGGTGGATCGAACGTTACGTGAGGCATTTCGTTTGGCTGATGGGTTGAAGGGTTTGACAACTAACTGTGTAAGTCTAGATAGAGTCGTTCGTCTACGTATATACGGGTTTGGATTTTTGCTATTTCTTTTATTGATCGTCACTTTTACCCACCAGCGCAACCAGCAAGATGTGTTACTCAGCGAACTTTTATCGGACAAATAGCGATCGCAGGCAGCTGTCTTCCCCTTTCCCCCCATTATCCCGTTCTTGACTTTGCGATTTACGCGCAGAAGGTTCAGCGTTCTTCCCACTTTTCAGCTTTTTTAGGCCATTTCTTATACATCATACAGTCGGTCGGATTTGTCAGTCGAAAACGGCCGTTTTCGACTGTAGTAGCCCAAATCGGGCTTTCTTACACAGTCGAAAAAGGGCCTTTTCGACTCAACTTTTTCGACCGAGTTTTCCGATTGGGGGATCCAGTCGAAAAACTTTCCAGTCGAAAAACTTGACTTTTTCGACTGGATCTGTCAGTCGAAACACTCAGTCGAAAAAGTTTTACACCTGGTTCTGCACCCATCGCATCGCTCATCCCACCACAAAACACACACCCACACGCCCACACACCCATCATACAACAGCGCCGACGCCGCCTTGGCTATCACTGCTGTTGCTTCTCATCGCAAGTCAGCGTGGCGCACTCCTAGCTCCGCTCGCCAGCAGCAGTATCACACGACAACAGCAGCACGCGTTATTGATGCCATTTTGCCAACAACGGCTACGCCTGGTGTAGCTTTGTCGGCGATTCCCATTAGAACTACAACAGTGTAGCTTGTACCAGGGTCAACAGGGTGATTAAACCAATATGTTTGCGTAAACTACAAAACCCGTTTTGGGGCGGGAAAAAAGCTGACAGCTGTGGAAGTAAACGCATTAGTTTATCAAGTATATATATCCTGCAAATCGTGTATAACGGTTGAGGAGAGGACTTAATTTTCAAGGGTGTGGGGGCCGGGGGCGGGGGACGGCGCGGGGTTTGAAAATGAGGGGGAAGCGGGGAGGGGGGGGGGGGGGGTTAAGGTAAAAACAGCATGACCTAAAACAACTTTGCTCCCATTCGCCTCACATTTAAGCGTTAGATGTTGGGCAGCTGTTGTACCTGGCAAGGCTTGGTTTGGGTAAGCAATCAGTTACCCTTTTGTAAGTGGTCAAACGGACTGACGCCATACCTTCTAATTCCTTAGCAAATGGCGTCGTCGGAAGGACCATGTTTTTTTGGGTCGTGAATCGAATCCCAACATCCACCAATAATATTTTTTACGACTTTCCCCGAGTCGGTCGTGAAAGGTACTCTCCCCAAAATACCAAGGAAATGTAGAGGAGATATCATAACGCCTCTTCGTTTAGCACGCCCCGGTAAAGTATTTGCTCGCATACCCCTCGGTTACCATCCCCGCCACCACCACACACACCCCGCCCCCGACGCCCACCAAACCTGACACCCCCCCCTCACCCCCCCACACACAACCACCCTCCTCCCCCTCCCCCGCCGCCCCACCTTATATCAAAAGCCGCCAGAACAATAAACACTGCCCGACAGGTGATATCACCTCTTCACCGTTTGAGACGTCCATGCAGTCGTAGCTCCAACTAAATAATATGGTCTTCAAGTTCAAATTCATCTCCACCCCGCCCCCTCCTTCCCCGCCACTCCCACCATCGCCTAGACCTAGCATCACACATACATTAAGCTCCTACACATTTGGGCGACCTAAAAATGTTGAAAATCCCCCCCCCCCCCGCCCCCCCTCCCCCGCCTGAAAATCCCGCCGCCCCCCCACCGGTTATGCAACTTACAGGTTATACATAATTCACTGATGATGCATTCGGCAACCGTCAGATTCTGTTCCCCTCAAAAACGGGTTTCGTTGTTGCCGTGCACAGAAACATGACCACCCTGTTGACCCTCGTACAGGTTAGTTCCAAGGGGAGTCGCCGACCTATATCATTAGTCAGGACACACAGCCAGTAATACGCGCGATGGGAATACCACACATAGCTTGCAAATATGAGTTTCGCGAGCGTTCTACAACTAACTACTGACCCTATCCCTAGCCGGTCGCCCCGGTGGCGAGTCATGTTGTCCTCGAGCCTGGTATTGGTCAGTTTCGTGAGTTCGAGTCCCCCCGAGTGCATACTCTGGTATAAATTGGGGGGGACTTTTCTTGCGCACAAGTTTACTTGCGGAAAGCGCGAGAGCGTGAGTTAGAAACACTCGATGAAAAATCGACGGGCAGTGGGATTGCTGAACCCTATGCGCGATAAAAGTTGAAGGCAAGAACCGGGGGGAAGAGACGACACCTGTGACCACGGCTTGTCCAGAAGAAGCTGGAAAAAGCATAAATTAAGAAAGAAAAAAAAAACTACTGCCGAGAGAGCGTTTTATAGCGTGTGGGTAAGCACAATTCGATGTCAGTCGCCAGGGAAGAGAGTGCGGAATATTTATCGAGAAAAAATGAAGGCGCGAACCGTGTGTGATAGGAGAAGAGCCTGCTTATTCGTAGCGAACCCGCGTCTGAGCTTCTTGAAGGGAGGGAGAACGAGAAACGAAAAGTGCGAAGATAATACATGTACTGTTATCAGATGGGATTTTTACAAAAACAAAAATAACGTAACATATATTGCCAGGGCATTTTTTAGCAGCAGCAGAAGGGGAGCACATTAAATGTTGCCGACATGGAACACGCCGTCCCCAGTAGGGAAGATAATGAACACAAACAAACAATGTTTTAATCTGAGGGGTCGAACGGTTCGGAGGTCTCAGAGAGGCCCCGGGAAAAACAAAGTCGAGCGTATGATAGAGACAGACTACGTAGGGCAGTATCGCAACGTTGTATAAGCATTATAGTGAACAGTTAGTTGTACATACCTGGTACATGTTGTAAACCATTTTTAGAGAAGAAAAATCGAATAATTATATCGGTGGTCCGGTGTGTCTTTCGAAATCACAGCATCCATGCCGGCATAACAAACCTAGAACCTTCACAACGTCCTGGCACACGGCACGCCGTGACCGTCTAAGTAAGTAGTGTTACGGTTGGGTAGGGTTCGGGTTTTAAAAACACCGATTACACAGCGCCCCCGTACAACAATAACAAAGTGCCCACACAATGTGCAACTGCGCCGAAACGATGTGCGACAGCGCCGAAACGATGTGCGACAGCGCCGAAACGATGTGCGACAGCGCCGAAACGTGCCCACAGAGCTCGTCTCGCGAGAAAGAGGCGTAGGCCACCGACACAGTCTAGTCTAGCCACGCGTGTCCTGGGTGTAGATGGATAGAAAGATCAGTGTAACGTAAACGCCACACACAGCCGCAGCACTGCAATGCCTAAAAGTTGTGGAGCGGCATTGAAATATTGTGGAATCGGTGTGAACCGCATCTTGGTCGCTCGGACTGTTTGAGCGCTCTGGGCATGATCGAAAAGTTGTTAACCGTGAAGTTTGATGTTATCGGTCGCGAGTCTTGACCAATATTGATTAACTCAATTTTGAAGGAACTGATTAACACGTTTATCACTCGTGGTTCCTCCTCAGCGCGTACAATGTTCGTCATCTTCTTGCATTTGACATTCTTCGGAACGCCTGACGTTTGTTCTTCTTTGTTTTCTTTTCTTTTCTTTGTCTTGTTTTATTCTTTTTTTCTCGTTTTTTTGATGGTCTGGCTTGTTTTGTTGCGTTCTCGTACCCGGTACACTAGTATTTATTTCACTTGCTCTACCTTGACGAATTGCGACTGTTTGGCTTACTCTGTTTCGCAGTCTGTGACCACATAATTTGTATCTCTCTAGGATACATAATCATCAGCCCGGACTCTGGGTGCACTGATGTCGTTGGGTAGCAATTAATGTGAAGACAACACACACAAGTGCGAAAAATGTCCCAACAAGAAATACAACTAGTTTGCCCACCGAACCGTACGTGCACTTCCAAACTCCACACGCTCTTAGTCTCGGGCGGCTCCTACGGAAAGTTTACTACATTTATTTGTGCAGCGGTTCAACACCAGTAGTAGTATTAGTCTTGGTGGAAGCAGAGGGGGCAAATGGGACCAGGTCCGTCAAGGTGGAAGCAGGGGGCGCAAATGGGACCAGGTCCGGGCGCAATGAAGGAGATGTGTTGATCAATTTGAACTATGTGTGGTATTTTGGGCCCCCCTCTGTGTTCTTCACATTGAACTGATATTTCCACCCATCTACCATATACCGGAGTCTAGCACAACCATTGTCCGTGACGACGCCCCCTCGAAGAGAGACGAGCTGAATGGTTGCAAGCTACAAAAGATAAGTGGTACACGTGGTTGGAAAAGCAGGTGGTCTGTCCATGCACCGCCGAACGCATTGAATGCGGGTAGGGCGGAACATATGAAAGCCTGCACACCAGACTGCGTGCAGAGAAAGAACAAAATAAACGAAAAAATATACGAAGAAAGAAGAAAAAAATGAAACGAAATGGAACAAAAAGAAAAAAAAAAAAGCAGCAGGGGGGGGGGGGGGGGTAGGTGTGTACTCTACCCAGGGGAGCCAAATATCGAGCGAAACGAGACGGCAGACAACAAATGAAACTAAGCAAAACAGACAGCGAGCAACAGTGACAAGGCAGATTGCAACACACAATCTATCAGCGTCGGGGGCAGCGAGTATACTGGGTTCGAGTTCCGAGTGCACCTACTCTGTAGGATTAGGAACGTTGCCGCATGCATGGTCTGTCACCTGCTTACTGTTTCCGGCCACAGCAGTGGTGCCCATGCCATATAGACTATATCGTCATCGTCGTCATCATCGGCCCTTACCTATCAATGTCGAAAACGAACGTAAAAAATATAGTCTAAACGATACCAAGTAACTGGTAACAAGAGCAAAGCACAGCCAAAAAGCAGGAGACGCCTTCTATCTAGCCGACGTCGGGACAGCACCCCCAACTGCCTTCCGAGTGGAAGTACTACAACGGCCTTTGTTTGGTCGAACAGTAGAGTATCTTCGCGCTTAATTCGCCGTCTCAACGGTATCTAAATAAGCCCGGGGTGCCAACCCCACCAAGGTCGTATTTCAATTTTTCCTGTAGCATGGAGAAGGTGGAACTACGTGAAGAGAACCCCTACTTTTCGTACACAATGACATTCGACCAGAGGGTCAGAGGTGGAGGGACACACTATGAAATGGAACTCTCTACGTGAAAAGGACCATAGGAGGGATTAACCTGGCGTTCGTCAGGGACTTGATCAACCCCGGAGGATGCTATCGGTGGGGGAGCGAATTGCAGCCCAAATGCACTTGTTCGTTCGAATAAACTTCATTATAAAGACCAATTCACTGGTTCATTCGGCAAGTCAAGCTAATCTTGAGAAGGAACCTAGTTGGAACAAAGCGCCACCTAAAGCGCTGTGATTTACCTCCCACCAGTACGCGACTCCCCAATGTCCTTTCTCCAGTCTCGCCACATTTGTAAACGTTCTTTCTCAATTCTCGCCAAAGCGGACCACCAAGACACTTTGTGACATCACACAAAGGCAATCTCCCTTCCCGGTCTCTGAATGGGGCCCTGAATCGTTGCGATTTTCGTACCCGGTACTTCGACACACCTTCCTCGGCATCTCGTACGTCTTGACTCCCCCATTAATTTGCGATTACGTTGGTTCCTCTACTTGGCGATGTGTGACCATAGAAGCTGTGCGTTAGGGAATATGGTTTCGACCCCTTCTGGCCCAGGCCAAAATTTAGATATGCAACAACAGAAGATATGTAGTCTAAGTATGGTGTGTGCTGTATGTGTAGTCGGTATGTCTGTGGCTTGAACAGTGTCGCATACTGCCTGCACAAAACATTAGACACACACCCTACCACCTGCTACCACAGAAGTCACTACTACACTGCTGTCAGAGAAGCTGCTGCTGCTAGAAAGAGATTTTCGTCTATCTAAAGTAATTCAGTCTATGCATCAACCTTCCGTCGAACGTGACATCAACCTTCCGTCGAAAATTTGGTCCAATTAGCAGACTGCTGCTGTAATTTCATTTTCATTTTGGTAGAAAAAGCTGTAGAATCACGCTTTCTTCTCCTGTGGGCACGTGCGGGTGTCGTGCTGACTGCTGTACCGCACAGGTACCGGTGTACGCATACACCGTTGCCACCGCAGCGTTCTGAAGCAAGCTGATCACGGATACATGCGGTGGTTTGACCGATCGAGGGCGCATGTACAATCAGTGACAGGACATAGAGCACTAGATTACTGCTTTATGGAAGTTCATGCTGTAGCTTCGAAGCGGGAATCTTTGCGTGTACGATTTACGACGTGAGCTTATCAGCGCCCCGCAGTTGGGACAGCAACGATACTACTGTACTATCTCATCGCGTTCGTCTTCCCGTAGCACCCTCGCCCGCGCGTAGTCCATACCGTCGAGATACAGTGGATACAATGGATACAGTGGATACAGCAGTGGACATAGTGGATACACATGAAGGCCACGGTAGGCAATTTTACTACCGGGTTTCCGTGATTATGACATACTCGCGCGGGTTAGACTACTCCACAAGTCTCTTGACAAAAACACGTTGAAGGTGTTGTTGTCTGTCGCGGCGTTGCGAAACCACCCCATTGGGGACTCATACAGACAAAAAAAGATAGAACAGCATGAACAGGGGGTCACTCGCGCGAGTGACCACAAGCCACCGAAGAAAAATATAGCCCCCTATTGACATCAACATAACACCAAATAGCCCGTACCATTGATTAGTCTACATGTGATACTGTATGGCGCAGGCTGTGGACTCGGTACGCCTTAGTCCGCACACGGTACACAGCGCGGAACGGGTCAACTGGCGCCCTCGAAGCATATGTTCACGAAAAGCCGTCTTCTTGTGAACGTCACCTAGCATGAAGCATCGAGCATGTATGTGCCTATTATTGCATAAATACGTCGTTTGCCGCGTGGCATATCGCCGCCATTGCTGCGTTGCTGTTGTTGGCCTTCTGTATACCTGGTATATATTAATATTACCTCGCAACCCAAGTCACACCTCAATCACAAACAGTGTACGTAGTTTCCGGGAGATGTTTGCAGGAAAAAAAAAACTCGGGATCATTTTAGAAAATTATTCTAACGACGTCGGCTGCGAGTTCGACGAACTTATAGGGTCGATAGTCATCTAGTCTAATCTTTGCAAGCTGCCTTGTTGGTACTTATAGTACACTAAGTGGGTGAATTTTCTTTACTTAATTGGAGGGGTCCTGTTGTTTCGTTTTTTCTTGTACATGCAGCACTTGATATATATTTTGTTTTCCTCCACTAAAAAATAATGAATGGCTGGTGTTGTTATTTTTGCTCCCCAGGTGGCGAATTTTGAGCAAGATCCAGCATATCTGTTTTACAAATGTATTACTGTTACCTGGTACAGTAGTATTATTTGTTGGCCGCCCGACAAAACGCTGGGCTTCTTGAGCGGCGGTAAACCAAAAGGTACGCGCGGCCGTTGTAGATGCAGACCCTCATTCGTCCTATCAAGCTCAGTGATAGTCGGCGGCGACACAGCAGTTCTAAGCTCATGACGCATACCGTTATGCTTGCGGTGTTCTATGTCGCTCTCGCACGGGTGATATTGCACACAAATTACGAGGTAGGGCGAGCCATCTTAAATGCCGTCCAAACCTTTTCAAGAGCCGCGAGTTACATGTATAAAATGGTATCAGAATGGAGAATCAGGGCGGACTAGGTGTGCTGATCGTGTCGTTGGGTGAAAAGAACTCGAGACCACTTGACACACACAACACAGTTGTGGTTGAGAAAATACTTTTAATGTGATACCCCCGTAGGCAGCAAGAAAAAAAATCTCAACACATTGGGCGGCGAGTCGGCAGCAATCAACGACTGCAGCAGCAATAACTTCGGAGGACGGTTGCGGATAGGATTAAGTGACTTGCCGACTAAAGTCGGGCTAGAAAAGCGACCCCCCCCCCTCCCCCCCCCTCCCTCCTGCCGAGGGGGTGCTGGAGGCCCGATGAGGATCCCGCTGAAGGCGCCGCCGGAGTCGAATTTCGCTATTTAGCTTCATTTTACACAACATGACGCAACATATTTCGAAACATTAAAAATACACTTCAGCTGTGAGATCGACCAAGAATGATTTTTCCATCAAAACTCAGCAATATATCATCAAAATACAAATACACTTCAGCTGTGAGATTAAAGATTTCGTCGAAACTTGCATCTTTGCAAGCTATGTGTGATACTACGATCGCGCGTATTACGGGTTGTGTGTCCTCATTAAGGATATAGGTCGGCGACTCCCCTTACAACTACAGTGTAGCTATCAGGGTCAACAGGATGATGTTGGTCAGTCTGTGCGCGGAAACTATAAAACCCGTTTTTGAGGGGGACAAATCTGACAGCTGTGGACGAAAATGCATCAGTTTATTTCATGTGTATCCTGTAAGTCGAATAACCGGTGAGGGGAGGGCGGAGTTTTGAAGGACGTGGAGCCCTGGGCTTGATAAACAGGGAGCGGGGGGGGGGGGGCCCGGGCGGGGCAGCACAACTTGTGCGTGGAAACTATGAATCCTTCAAGGGGATAAATCTGACGGTTTTGGAACGAATGCACCAGTTTATTATGAATATTCTGTTGGTCGTACAACCAGTGAAGAGAGGGCGGAGTGTTTGAGGGGGTGAGGGGGGGGCAGAAGAGTTTTTAACAGCTTTAGGTCGCATACATGTAGAGGGGTTTCGCTATACGCGTGGTGCTACGTCTAGGCGATGGTGCGGGTGGTGGGGAAGGAGGGGGCCTTGGGGGGGGGGGGGGGGGGGGGGGGGGGTGCACGGCGTGGATGGCTCTAGAAAAAAATGAGGTGATATTTATTGGGTGGAAGTGTTTATTACTTTGGCAGATTTCGATGTTAGGTGGGGTGGTTGAGCTAGAGGGAGCGGGAAAAAAAAAAAAAAAAAAGGAGGAGGAGGAGACGACAAAAAAAGGGGGGGGGGGGGGGGGGGAAACAAACCAAAAGGGGGGGATCGGGGGGGGGGGGGGGGGGGGGGGGGGGGGGGGGGGGGGGGGGGGGGGGGATTAAGCTACGTCATGGATTGCTTGAAAGATAATTATGTGAAATCAATTGCGTAGAAGTGTTTATTACTCTGGCCGATGTCGATTTTGGTGAGCCGTTTGACAAGAAGGGAACGGGGCATAAAACATGAAAATACACCCCACCTGTGAGATCGAATATTTTGTCGAAACCCATGTTTGCAAGCTGTGTGTGATACTCCGATCGCGCGTGTTACGGGTTGTGTGTCCTCATTAAGGATATAGGTCGGCGACTCCAAACGCAACGACAGCAGTGTAGCTATGAGGGTCAACATGGTGATGTTAAGTCAGTCTGTGCGCGTAAACTATAATATCCATGTTTATCATAGAGGTTGGTATACGTCTCAGCACCAAACAAAAAAATGGCTCAAGTCTGTAATATATACCAAACGTAATCAGAAAACTACCAAACCGAGAAGTACCGAGCACATGTATGTACACTGGTATTAGTTGTAACTGTTCCTCCGGGGACTAGGGAGGCGTAATAGTACTAGTTCCTCTTTCTGTCACAACATATTGCTTGACGGGGATGCGAGCGAAACAGCAAACTCATCACAGAGGTAGCGGTACCTAGGAGGAAAGATCTTAGATCCCTCCGCAGCGCTATTCCTATAGTGATGCCTCTCGGAATCTTGAGCGAAACGCGCGCGTCGATGGCGACGGCGAAAACCGTGAACCATCCATTTCACATGATGCAGTACAATATATTATATACGAAAGGCGGTAGGTTCTGGCATTATTACCCAACACGTCAGCAACAACCCTATGGAGTGAACATTGCGCTCTAGTGTACGGTACAGAGTAATTAAAACAACACAGACGTTCAGTGCTGCAGGTGGTCTGCCTGTCGGATTGGCTGAGAGGCATGCGCTTTGATGATGTCCAACCGGCTGTTCTGCGGATCAAAAGCGGCAGTGGCAGATTTTTTCTCTTGCTGGTGGTTTAGACGCGAGAATGAGCCGTGAACATGATGGGACGAGAATGGCCCTGAATAGGGGCGACGCACCGTAAATAGAGCCGGCTCTGTCGTGAAATATTAATCGAGGAAGCTGCTCGATGGACCCACTGTGCACAATATTAATCGAGGAAGCTGCTCGATGGAGCCACTTTTTTTTTTTCCTCCACTCCTTTTATTTTCCCCGCATTGCTCTCGCGCTTCCTCCCAATAGTAACTCAGATCTGGATCACATAGCGGGCCCTCTTCCCCCCCCCACAATGCGGTGCGTGCCTTCATTCCTATCACGAGAATATTCCGGCTTTTCGTTCCCTCGTCGACTCGCGTCGAATTGTACCCACCCACGGTACTAGGCGTTCTCAGCAGTAGATCCTTTTTTTTTTGCATTTATTTCTGCAAAAAAAGTCAAATCTCACCACGGTTGAAATCGAACTCAAGGGCCAATGGTAGTAGTATTCGAGGATAACCACTAGACCGCCGGGGCGACCGGCTCTGCATGCAATATTAAACATGGAATCTCCTCGATGGACCCACTACATACCTGGTACAATACTCGTCGAGGAAGCTGCTCTATGGACTCGCAGCTACAAGCTGCATACCTGGAATCGTACGATTCGTCCGTTAAACGCCAGCCTACACTACAAACTGTCCCAGCATTTGTGTGCGTATGGATGTGCTGCAGTGTCCCACCATCTGTGAGGGTGTCTGCAGCCCGAAGCGATTCCAACTAAAAAGTTCCCTTCTTCCCGCGTATTTAACGCCTTCCTGCAACTACTGGAACCAAGCCATTCGGATAGTTGGCACCTGCGTTTCTACGACTGACAATTTGGTTCACCTTGATAACGTCCGTAGAACCAACGAGCGGCCGGTGTATCACGCAGGTTGCAAAGAAGAGTATCGACCCCAATTTATCGAACTCGCAGCTGACGTGTTTAGAAGATCTTAAAAACTAAGCCGGCACTGAAGTCGTGCCGACTGACAGCCCTAGTAATACCTACTACGAGTAGGGCAGGAAGGGCGTAGCAGGTAGCAGGTACATACTTACTGGGGAAAAATACGCGGGCTCGCGAGCAGGGGAGGTGTGGAGAGACAAAGGTAACCCAACCAGCGCTACAAATGGGCACCCACCCGTGCAATGGTTATACTCTGCAGCTGCTTTTAATAGAATTTACATATGACATGTATATGTACAGGTGGCAGTAGTAGTAGCTAACTAAAAGGTACAGCATGGAAGGTTGTGTTCTGTAGGATACATACAGAACCGTGCCCGGGGTGTGTGTGCTCAATTTGTGCATGGCCGCTGTCGAATGGCCATAGACCCTCGAATCCTTACTATCTATGCAGGGACGGAGCACGTCGGGTTTTCACCCACCGGGCAGACGATGCTTGCACCAAGCGCGAATCGCCGTGAGGTGTGCGGCGAGTCGCATGAAGGGTGAATTGCATCCTTCCAAGAACCGCTCGTAAGCCGGACTTCGGCACCTTGTGCCTACTTTCTTGCTTGTAGACGACAGCCCCAATGAGTTATACTTTGTTCTCTGATGTGGCCACTCCGGAGACAGCAATGAAAAATGGGTTTTACTATGCAATTGCCTCGTGGGTGCCTTACCATATTCGCACTACATGATGCGATCATTCCCCTTGTGCGGAGTAAGGGTTCCCCACCCCGCACAATATCATCCAACTCGACAACCATCGAGGTGACCGTCAAAAAAAAAAAGGTACCCTGGTTGTCTATTAATAGCTCACGCTGTGACTGGCATGTTTGACAACGTTGTTGCCAACCAACGCGAACCCCAATATACGCATGATGCTTTGCGGCGTCTCGGTGCCAACCGAGACCAAGTACAAGGTGCATGGACTATGTATTGTATTGTAGTGTATGTATTGTATGTATTGTATGTATTATATGTATTGTATGCATTGTATGTATTGTTTGTATTGTTTGTATTGTATGTATTGTATGTACTGTATGTATTGTAGTCTACACGTTTTGGGTGCGGTCGGGGTGTCGCTTTTGTTTTTTTGTGGCTTTTTTTTTGCCGTGGCTCGGTGTCACTTCGCGCCAGTGGCCCCCGTGTTCCTTAGCGATAGGTTTTGATATCGCGGTAGGTAATTAAATCGCGGTAGATAATTGAATCGCGGTAGGAACCGTCGGGAGTGGTAAGCTGCGCTGCGCCCTAAAAATGACCTATTAATAACGTATTTTGTCCGTGAGGTACAGAGTCACCTTTAGTGCGAGTATGATATCATATGACATGATACCATATGATATCATGAATATCATGTCATATGATATATATTATAATATAAAGAACCCCCCGCCCCCCTCCAAACCCGCTCGCTTTTGATCAAAACCAGGCCCCCCCTTTGCCTTCACAGCTGTCAGATTTTGTCCCCCTCAGAAACGGGTTTTATAGTTTCCGCGCACAGACTGACTAAAATCATCCTGTTGACCCTGATAGCTACACTGTAGCTGTAAGGGGAGTCGCCGACCTATATCCTTAATGAGGACACACAACTCGTAATGCGCGCGATCGGAGTATCACACACAGCTTGCAAAGATGAGTTTCGACGAAATTTTCGATCTCACAGCTGGAGTGTATTTTAATTTTTATAATATTATAATATAAAGAATAAAAATACACTCCTATAGTCTATCATATTAGACTATGTTACGTTATATATATTATATTATTAATACCACGTATCATATTTTAGTAAACATAAAAATACACTCCAGCGGTGAGATCGAATAGTTTGTCGAAACTCATTATATTATACTCCGGAGTATTATACAATATTATACTGACCTCTTTTCATAACAAACCCCAACCCTTTCCCCCCCCCGCCCCTCCGTCCCCCGATCCCCCCCCCCCCCTTCCGCCTAGTCTGTCCAAACGCCCCACTCACAATCAAAATCGGCCTGAGTAATAAACACCTATACGCAGTTGATACCACGTCATTATCTTTCTGACCATCCATGACAAAGGTTTCAATTATCCCCCCCCCCCCCCCCCCCCCCCCCCCCCCCTCCCCCTCCAACGCCCCCTCTTTTCCGACCACCTACACGATCGCCTAGACCTAGCACCACGCGTATAACAAGCTGCTACATATCTTTGATCTCACAGCCGAAGTGTATATGAATATTATTTGTGACCTAAACCTCCTAAAAATCCCCCCCCCCCCCCCTCTTGCTCTCCCTTACTCAAACGCCCCACCAAATATCAAAATCCGCCACATTAATAAACACTTCACGCACAGGATATCACCTCATTATCTTTCGAGAGCCATCCATGCCGCTGTGTTCCTCCCCCCCCCCCCCGCCTCGAACGCCCCCTTCTTCCCCATCACCCGCACCTTCGCCTAGACCTAGCACCACACGTATAACAAACCCCTCACGTAAAGCCCTTCCCCCCCCCCCCCCCCCCCCCCCCCACCCCCGCCCCCACCCCCCACCCTCCCCCCCCAACCCATCCCAACCCCACCCCCTCGAACACTCCACCCTCTCTTTACTCACTGATTGTACGACTTACCCCAGGATATACACGATAAACTGATGAATTATTTCCAAAAAAGTCACATTTATCCCCTCGAAATAATGTTTAGTTTTCAGGCACATATCGAGCTGCCCCCCCCCCCCCCCCCCCGCCCCCAATAATATACTGGTGCCAAAACCGTCAGATTTATCCCCTCGAAAGGATTTATAGCTTACATGCACAAATTGCCCCTTCCCCCCCCCCCCCCCCCCCCCCCCCCGCCCCCCTCTAAACCCGCTCGCTTTTGATCAAAACCAGGCCCCCCCTTTCCCTTCACAGCTGTCAGATTGTGTCCCCCTCAGAAACGGGTTTTATAGTTTCCGCGCACAGACTGACTAAAATCATCCTGTTGACCCTGAAAGCTACACTGTAGCTGTAAGGGGAGTCGCCGACCTATATCCTTAATGAGGACACACAACTCGTAATGCGCGCGATCGGAGTATCACACACAGCTTGCAAAGATGAGTTTCGACGAAATTTTCGATCTCACAGCTGGAGTGTATTTTAATTTTTATAATATTACTGAGTATATAATATTGTACGACTTACAGGATATACATGATAAACTGGTGCATTCTTTCCGAAACCGCCGCATTTATCACCTTGAAAGAATGTATAGTTTCCACGCACAGATTAAGCTGCCCCGCCCGCCCCGCCGCCCCTCCCCCCCTCTCCCCCATGATAAACTGGTGCATTCTTACTAAAGGCGTCAGATTCATCCCCTTGAAGGATTATAGTTTCCATGCACAAACTGTGCTGCCCCGCCCGTCCCCACCCCCTCTGCCCCCCCTCCCGCCCCCCTTTTGATCAAACCCAAGCCCTCACGTCCTTAAAAACTCCGCCCTCCCCTCACCGGTTATTCGACTCACAGGATTCACTTGATAAACGGATGCATTTCCATCCGCAGCTGTCAGATTTTGTCCCCTCAGAAACGGGTTTTATAGTGTCCGCGCACAGACTGGCTAACATCACCCTCTTGACCCTGATAGCGACACTACTGTAGTTGCAAGAGGAGTCGCCGACCTATATCCTTAATGAGGACACACAACCCGTAATACGCGCGATCGGAGTATCACACACAGCTTGCAAAGATGAGTTTCGACAAAATATATTCGATCTCGCAGCTGGAGTGTATTTTTATTTTCATAATGATATGATACGATATGATACGATATGATATGATATGATATGATATGATATGATACGATATGATACGATACGATATGATACGATGTGCAGTAGTGAAAAGTGGGGTATATTGTAACATCATAACACCCCCCCTGCCATAGCCTTTGCCCCCCACCATAGCCTTGGCAGCCTTGCGGGTTCTGTAAAAGGTTCATACCCCGTACCCGAAACTTCTGTGAGTTTTGTACCCCCTCGGCCTAATACCCGGGGCGCGGGTACACCTTTGAACTAGTACCCGAGGTGCGGGAGTACCTTTGTAGAAAGAAATACCGGGCAGGTAGGTTGTTTTTTTCTGAGTGGGGAGTGTCGGGTATATTCTACGTTATGACGTGACGGCGGGCACAAAAGTGACACAAACAAAAATTCAAGTAAACTCTCGGGCTGCCTCGCGCATAACTTGTACACACATGGAAAGAAAACGACACAGTCCGTGGAGAGTGAACAAGGGCGATGCAGACCTTCAAAATGAGTCGCATCCAGACGCATCCACCGAGCCTCAGCATGGATAGCCATCAGACACATCGCCAGCCCCGAGTGGCGGCATTCTACCTGAGACAGAATAAGCAGGAAAGGTGCAGCGGTAGTAGAGATCAACGTCGTACGTCGAAACAAGCTTGTCCGTATCCAAGCCGGCGATAGTCTACTAGTCGGGGGGCGGGGGGTGGTTGGCCTGTCGGTCGACACCATCAAAGCCGTCGACAAGGCGCCCGCAAATGGTCGTTCATGTTTTCGCTGGGAGTCTACATCGTCCCGCTAGACAAGGACGACGAGCGCCAAAAATCCCTCTGCTTAAAGCACGGCACCTGCCGCAAGAAGAATGTAGTCGTTGCGTGCGCAAAAGAGGCGATTTTCGCTGTTAATAATCGCAGGCCCATTGTGTATCTCGAATCGGTAACTGCACGGGTCTTACCCGTGTAATGCCCCTGGAAACACCCGACACCCGACACTACTCAGCGAATAACTTTATACAGGTGCCCGGAACTTCTGTGAGCTCTGTGCGAACTTCTGTAAACTCCGTAAGCTGACGGGAAATACCTGGGTCGGTAAATACCCTGTCTCGGGAAATACCCGAGGTACGCGTATATATCCGGCTACACTGGTGGGTAGGGTATGAAAATTTACACTTACAACTCGGTGTATACCGCACTCTAAAAACTTCGATGGGTTACGTAGGAAAATAATACCATACCCTAAACTTCTGTGGGTTCTGTAGGAAAACCACCATACCCTGAACTTCTCCGGGTTCTGCAAAATATATAACACCGGAAACTTCTGTGAGTTCTGTAAGACATTCATGCCGGTGCCGTACGACATCAGTCGCATGACAGTCATCGTACGACATCAGTCGCGTGGCCAGCACGCGCCTTTGTGCCAGGCATGGACGGTGCGTGTGTTTTTATGCACTTCGTTTCGCACGTATACATCATCAGCCACATGGCGGACAAGTCCCTTTTGTGACAAGCATGAACGGTGCTTGTGTTTGCATGTACCTCTTGTACGTGTATGCCGTCCTACCGAGCAAGACGGTCAACTCCTCAGCCGCGCAGCCACCAAAGCCGTACCGGTAAGACAGCGGCTGTGCTTCAAGTTCTCGCCTTTGAAACAGTGACGGTGTTGTAGAGATTTTGTGTGTATTACTCACATGAGATTTCTTTTATGACCACTCTTGCATTGCAAAGCCTAAGTGAAACACACAACAGTAGCGTCGGCCCTCACAACATGCAAATCTCATACAAGAGACTAAAACAAAGCCGTTGTTCTTCCTGTTGAATTCGTGACGCCTCCGGAATCTCAAGTCAACGACACGGCGGACCTAGTGTCGTCAAGTCATGAAACTGGGGCACATATTGAAGAAAAAACGAAAAAAAAAAAAACAATTGTAGTGCAGATAGCCCGGCTCACAGGGATTGATATACGAAAAACTACTCGTACAATATTCTCGTAGCACTGCTATTCGTGGTATATCACATGGTACAAAATTCAATACGACCGTCGTGCCTGTAGCCGAGCTCACACAGCGATAATGACGCAGACTGCTGGTAAACATGAGAGGGTGTTCTAGTGCTGCAGTGCTTCGCCGCTAGATCGACACTCTCGTTGGGGGTCACTCCAATATACCCAGCCTAACCGCGAAACCCAATCCAATCAGTTAACCGATGTGTAGGGCTGGTCCTCTTCGTTATTTGCGCCGTTTTCGTCGACTAACTATAGTAGTGTCGAGTAAGCTAATATGCTGTGAGGTCTACTGAAAAGTGGACTATCGAAACAGGCTGCGGGGACGTCTGCCTATGAATGGCATAGCCTTCAAGAGGTTTTGAGGTATTAGTAGCACCAATAGTATGATGGTTCAACGAACGAGACTAATCGAAATGCTGAAGGGGTACTCACTACATGCAGTAGATTTAGGTTAGCAAAAAAGAATGCCCTGAGCGGCTTCGAATGGCGGCAGATCTGGACTGGCAGCGATGACCTCAGCTGCTTCGAGAATCGTCGGCCACAGGGCTCCGGTGCTACTGAATCGTTCTGAGCGGCTTTGAATGGCGTCGAGTGGAGAACGAAAAATTGCAGGGTGAATTACAATATTCAGAGTTTTCATATGCACGTAACAGGCGCTGTTTGAGTGTGTATAATAACTTTATGAAGGTATTTCTTCACTGGAATCCGAAGCGCACAGCGGGATCTATGAAACTCGCTACAGCGTCCGTACATATTACCTAGCTGGTTTACGAGATCGAGATCAGGTGTTCAACTGCGCCCCATGCAAGCTGGACCATGCATGGGTGGTGCTTGATCCGCTCCAACTAGCCACACGCTCCCCACGGGCACGCGGGGGTCGTGACGGCAGCTGGACATTCAGGGCTGCTCAAATATATTGTTTTCTCAATTAGGGTGTTTAACTGATACCTATGCACGATGGGCCAAGCATCCGTCGTGTATGGTTCACTCTCACTAGCGACACGTTCCTCGAGCAAACGCGTTGGTAGGGACGCGACCAAGACATGCATGGAAGCTTTAAAATTTATATGTTTTTCCCTTGTTTGATCTCAACTGCAGGCGTTTGCAGCCGACTGCAGTGGCGCAGCTGCACGTGGGACGAGTGACGCAGAATGCCTCCCTGCAGCTCCGACGTCGCAGCGAAAACTCCAGCGCGTGATGCAGCCACTCAGCCGACCCAACCCGATGGAACTGAGACGGCGACTCCGTTCCCTTGGCTGCCTATGGTTGCAATTGCGCTGTGCCTAGTGACTGTTGCTTATGCCTTGTGCAACCTGTTTCCCTACGCGGGCTACATGGTGCGACAGCTGGGGGCCACGGACGATAAGGATGAGTCCGGTGAGTTGGCGAACTGTTAGACATGATTGTGCGATTTCCGGAGATTGAACGGTGTGTGTTAAAATACTTCAATATGTTATTTTCATCGCTATACTATAACTCGTCTACCCAAGTACCACTTGATCTTCGTGGAAGAACGGGCGTAGGCCCACCAAAGGTATGGTCGGAAACACTGCAATGCCTGCACACCTCACGGTTATGCATAATAACGAGTTCGTTACTTCAAGCTTGGACTAGCCAACTACACTCGGAACAGCATCCCGCTCGCGATTAACACCAAACAAGGAAATAGAAGAAGTGGTTGCGGATGCAGAAACACGACAAAGGATCATTGGAAACAGTTGACAACGTGAAAAGATTTTGGTTGTGTGCTCTGGACTCGCCTCAAGTGTAAACTTCGCTTTACCAATATTTTCCCACAACTTCTGCTCTCCACAAATCACCAGGTATTCATGTATAAAAATATAGTTCGTGTCAACAGATTGATGCAAGGGCTGCCGTTTGGAAATACTTCACCGCTCGTCGTTCTGCCCATGAATAAGACCCCTGTATCTGCTACTCATTGATGTGCGCGTATATACTAACACATCGCAATGCATGACCGTGACACACAGGCTACTACGCGGGTTACCTGTCGTCGGCCTTCATGGTCGGGCTATTCGGAGGCTCGTACTTCTGGGGGCGCTTCGCCGACACCTACGGTCGATTGCCAGTCCTTTACATAGGGCTTTTTTCCACAGTCCTCCTGTCGATTGCGTTCGGCATGTCGACCACGTTTGTCTGGGCTGTTGCCTGCCGGTGAGGGCCGTGGTGCGTGTTCTGTGCGGAGGGTTTGTCTCTTCGTGTCCGGGGTCAATTGTTCACCGCTGTTGTAATCACCTCCGATGGTTTTCTCGTAGCCTATCGAGTTGCTGTCCCGCCTACCAACGCAAAAATCGAATGTCAGATCGAATAGGGGATGCGCGAACCCGGCCATCCCACAACACGAAGCATGTATGCCCAGGCTCAGATGCATCCCTTGGTAGCATCAACAGACTTAATACTAGAAGTACTAACGGAAGGGGCAGTTGTTTGGGCCATGTGGTGTTTCTTACCTTCTTACCTTCTTTCCTTCTTACCGGTTCAGTTCATCTACAGTGGATCTATCGGTTTGTATGGACGATCTACGAGTACGCTTGTTTTGTAGGAGTATCGCAATAGAAGGTTGGTCGGGTATCGCGACCGAATGTATCGGTGTAGGGGTGTATCGATGTATTGGTGTATCGATGTATCGATGTATTCGAGGTCATGCTTCGGGTGAGACGTTGAGCTCCTCGTGTTAGCAGCTGAGAAGCGAACGTCTCTGCTTGCACTCCTAGCGTGGGATGAACCCGCAGTACAATCAGACTATCAGTAGAATGGCGTCACCCGCCGATATTCAAGCACTTCGTCCGGGAGAAATACACTACTAGGCAAGGCATAAGATGCATGTTGCGTCATTCGTCTTTTCCGGCTGCCTAGTACTGTATAAACCTAAAGTTCCATCATTGGTTCCGAGCAGGTTTTTTCTGGGAGCATTGAATGGCCTGATGGCCACAACCACGACTATGATATCCGAGGTTTGCGGAAGCGAACACGAGGTGGTCGGCATGAGCTTCGTTATAGGTGATGTCACTGCAGATTTACAGGAGTCTTTTATTCAGAGTTTGTGTCATATATCGCGATATGGTTCAGCTAAGGGCGAGGGGTGCCCTCCGGTTACCTGTTCACGGGCAAACCTCTAGACTAGGGCACTGTAACAATCTTGTAGATTTTACACCGTACGTGGCACCATGTAGTGGTAATAGAAAGTATGGCCACGTCAGCACTGCAGTCTACCGAATTAATATTGGATCCCCTTCACACTATGTGTAGGTATCCAGGCAGCGTATGTCGAGCTGTGCACGCAGCCAGTGTAAAGCACAATAATTAACGCAACTGCACAGCTGTAGCGGAATGCCAAGAACGAAATAAACCCCATCAGTTGCGGTGTTTTCGCTCAAACAACCATGCCCGTTCTTGCAAACCGACGGACTTGACGTTAGTCCAGCGTACTCGTCGCACAAGCGCCCTCGTTTCTACTGCTCAACAGTTGGCAGCACCCACGCCATCTGTGTGGTTTGTTGCGCCCTTCAAGGGCAGCCTGCTGTGCTCCGCACGGCGTTGCCTGCGACACTCCCTAAGTGGTGCCTGTTGTTTAAATTAACATTGTAAACGCTTGGTCGGTTCGCCGTGTCTTTCTCGCCATCAAGGATGCCGGTCGGTTGGACTTGTCATTGGCTCTGGACTGGGTGGCCTGCTGGCAGAACCAGCGAAGCATTACCCCGCCGTGTTTTCGAAATCGGGACTGCTCGGAAGGTATCGTCGCGCGAACGACATTATGAGCATTCTATCGGCGTGCTCTACCTCCAACGATCCACCATCGCTTTCGTACGTAAATCCCACTTTTGGTGTGGTTCTTCGTTAGTTACTGCGTCCTTATGCACTACAGGTGCTGACAATAGCAACCACAATCGATATCAATGCTTCTTCGTCTTTTTTGTTGTGTCCTTCGTCACTGGCGCCGTTGATTTCACATGTGGAGTTTAGCTCTCTACGATCGCCCGGCGCGTTTAAGGTTGCCCTCGATTGTTGCCTACACACCTTGTTGTGCCGATGAAAGGCAACCGTCCAAGAGAGTGAGACATCTCGTGCAAGTATCCAGCAAATAATAGCCCACACAATACCGTTCTCATGGAAGTCGTCCGCTATTTCCGATAGGACGGGTTTTTAATCATCCTCATCCACGATCGTTCGGTCATCACAAGGGCACTATCGACGAATCTACCGTCGCCATGGCTTTGCGGGCCCGTAGAGCAGCACGATCTATTTTTTCCCGCCAAGTGTCCTCCAGCGTTAGTTACCAACCAAGATAGTGGGCGGTTGACATTGACATCTGCGAAATTCATTAATCACGTAGCTTGACCGACGACACGCAATGGTAGTCGTGAACGAATGCTAGAAGGGTAGCTCGCAAAGCTAAACCCGCTTGTGGGCATTCACAAATGTCGTCAGCGATATGCGTTGGTGGAGGGTATCAAAAATCAAAACCAAACGTTTTGCTTCGGAGAGTTGCGCAGTCGGGCGGCTGGGATCGGCTTAAGATTATATGTAAAAATGTCGGCCTCGTGTTTTGTACAGGATCTCCGACGTCACCTAGCTCTCACTTGGCTCCCATACTCGAGGCGGGCGTGTAAGTTATTTTACTCACTTCGTCATTATTATCTCTGTTGTTTCCTCCGTTTATTTGCCGTCTGTTCATGTCCAATCAAATCAGGTTCCCGTACTTGCTTCCGAACATCCTCGGGGCGAGCCTGGCCTTGATAAGTCTGTTTATGGTCTTTTTTTTCCTCGAAGAGACCTTGGACTGCCACAAGAGTGGCGACAGGTAACAGTCAACATTCAGGGGCGACCCGCAAAACAAACTATTGGTTTAGTGGCTCATGGTGCAATGTTTTATGGTATAGTATAATATAGTATAGTACAGTATAGTACAGTACAGTATAGTATATTATATTATAGGATAGTGTGGTATAGTATAATATAGTATAGCCTAGTGAGTATAGGAATGACGCGTGCTACGATAGGGGAGCACCGCGTTTTTTTCTAATAACTACCCCGCGATTTGGGAGGTCAAGACATGTCCCTCCCAAAAACTGATTTTGGAGAAAACTGCAAATGCTACGGGATGAAACCTCCCATGGCCTTGCTACGCAACGAAAATCATGATCATGCAAAACTAAAATGGCCGATTTCGGACGATAGTATTAGTAGGTTAAGGATCTCCGTCATCCAGAAGCCATTTGTTCTTCACACCACACCACGCCACACCACACCTGCTATGATACCTCCATCGTAGCTTGCATCCCTTCTATACCATCTATGCCATGTACACCACGAGTACCTTCACTTAGGGTGCGAACAGCTAACCAGTCAGTTTTAGTGCCTGTAGGAGCGTCAGGGCCCCGGGTTAATCTCGTCTTGCCGGATAGTGTTCGGTACTTATGGTTCGCAAAGTACCGACCCCTCCTAGCGTTGCCGAAATCCTTCCCCTCTCCCCCGGGCGAAACGCCGCAGTCACACGCCCATCAGCAGTTAATAAACTGTAAAATCGTTCAAGCTAGGGCAAGTGTCGAGCGTCCACTTTCTGGGACGGTGAGTGGAGGTCTGATAATGTCTGTTTCACCATGAAAGAGAGAACCGTGAGGTGTGACACAGTAGCAAAGTAACCATGATGATGTAGGAAGATGTTGTTTTACCTGGTATATCGATTATGACGAGTTGCTTCAAATATCCGGTTTCATAGCGTTCCGTGGCCACCCCGTCTCGACGCAGGCACGCAAGTGGGCCCATGCCGACGCCGGAGGCGAAGTTCCACATCAAGGAGGAGGCAGCGGGCGAAAGTGTGGGTGCCAGATCAACCAGTTTGAGCAATGGCTACGACCCCCAGCTCGCGAACGGCGGGGTGACGGGGGCAATGGCAAACAATGGGGGGGATAGCGGATGTCTAACCGTCGTCAACAACGTTGGAAGTAACGGCAGCAGTATCCAGGCACACGTTGATGAACGCCTACCTCTCGTTGAGCAACGCCTGGGATCACCCAGCGGAGGGCGAGATCTTGAAGCAGAGTTGCGCGGTGCCGACTACGGTGCTAGTGGAAACGCGCGGTCGGCAAGTGGCGGCATTGAAGAGGGCGAGAGGGTCGTCGATGCAAGCAGTGCAGAGAGACCAGCAGGGTGGAGGAAGGTTGACGTCTTGCACGAGTGTCTGCTGCCAATGAAGCTTTTCGAGCAGAAACAAGTGCGCATGGTCCTGTTCGTGTACGTCCTATTTTCGGTGAGAACACATTTCCATCCTGTCTGCTGTGCATGGTGCTAAATGTGTACTGTACCGTAATGCTATAAATCGTGACTGATTTTCTAAATTTCTGCAGTTGAAAAATGGATGGCGGAATTCATGCGGCGTGCACCGCAACTTGTTCATAGGTTTATGTCCCGTTCGGTCAAGCGTTCTGTCTGAAGCACTGGGCCATGTGTGCGGGAGCTACAGAACAACACATCATCGTTCATCTCCGACCGCCTGCACTGCGTGTCCGCAGTTCCCAACCTCTGGCTCCTACAAGCGGCGCATCTTGTGGGCGCTCAGCACCGGAGGTTCGATGTTCATGCCGAAGCAGATCGGGCAAGAATCGCATGCACCTCTGAGCACCCTCTACCATAGTGATAATTTTATATGTCGTAAAAGGTTTAGCTGACACGCATATGGTTCGTATCGGCAGAAATACGCCCTGCTCACATGCCACCCGACACCAGGTGTGGCAACGTTTTCATTCGTTTCTCAGCTCCGCATCATTTTCCGCCACAGACGCAAAACACGATGCGGAAATGCTTTGGGCCTGTTTTGCCGCAGCAGAAACATTGCTTGGGTGTTGGGGTGGGCTTAATAAATGAAATACCCGGGGCCCAAACGGCGCACGTTTTGCGCGTATGTTCGAGTTCCATCCAACCCCGATGCATCCAGCGGCCATCCAGGGAGTCTGGGCCACCTGCACTATCTGCACTTTTGGTGGAAGCTCATAAAAGCTTCCATGAACTCTTCCGTGGAAGCTTCCGTGCAAGTGGTGGAAGCGCCCACAGAAGCTTTCATGAGCGTCCACGCAAAAAATAAGTAGTGCAGGAGACCGGGGAGTGTCTGGTGCCCCAAACAGCTCACCACCCCCTCCCGCGCACCACGAACCGGACGCGTACTTGCCAGTGCAACCCTTCTCAGCAACGTTTTCCGGATAATTCAATGTACTTCGTCCGATTGCTCGCTTCTTCGCGGGTTGACGTTTTGCAGTGTATTGACACAGGATTTGACGAAGCATACCCTCTGTGGACGATCAGCAGCGTGGGCAGCGGGGGACTGGATTGGACCACCCAGGAAGTAGGACAGGTACGGAGTTTCGAGCGACCGACGTTCAGCACGCAAGCTCGCCCACAATACTTTCGCACCATCTGTTTCAGTTGCACCTGCATTCTCTTACCCAAGAGATTTATTCAATACGTCTAAAATGTCAAACCTACGCAACGCGGGAGCATTATGTTTTTTGAAAATTTCTACGGGATGATAGGGTGTGCGGCTTTCGCCGACGTTCTAGTCGTATCCGGTATTCAGCGCGCTGTCTTCATAAGCAGGGACGCTTGCGCCACGAGTATAGCGCTGCCGGGGCACAAAACATTTTCTTAGTGGTTTCATTATACCGCGAGCGGCACTGACAGGTACTTACATCGTACTTGCAATGTGTACGCCAACCTCTCGCTCTCGATCTCACTAGATGACCATTCGTTGGGGATTAGTCGGTGACAGTGCTGAACCCAACGATTTTTCCGAGGCTCTTTACCGATGGCGACATAGTTCTCCACACCACCCCGACTTCCGCTTCTTGGGCGCGTTTCAATTTGTCGTGGCTGGTTTCACACGTGCTGTAGCATTTGTAACCGTCCTCTTATTATTGTGCACCGACCCGCTAACCTTTTCGTGTTCGTGCCCGCGCGATTTCTACCGTTGCAGGTCCTTACCATATGTGGCGTAGGCCTGGTCTTCTTCCAACTTCTGGTATATCCGCGGATCATCAAGCGAATAGGCACGTCAACGTCGCAACTCTGGGCCTCTTGTATCGCGATCCCCGTGTACCTCGCTTACCCCTTCCTCTCCCTATTGGGTGACACTGGGGATGCACTTATGGCTTCCTCGTTGGTACTGCTGTTCTTCACCAACATCGCCGAGAACGCGGTGGGTGCCAAACCTGCCTCCATTCAGCCTTGTTTTTCGCTCAAATTCAAATCGATTCGGAGATGTTAGCGTACGATGTCGACTTTGTTTATGTTTTCTAGCGTGATCAGCATTTTGATTCCACTCTACGAATTTTCATTCAATGTCGAACATCTCAATGTTGCAGAGCGAATTCGCGTTACGCTCTCGGTGATGATGCCGGCAATCCCCTCTCATTCACCGGCGGGAAAGAAGCTAACAGTTACATCATGTTTTTTTGTTGACTAGTTTTCTATGAAGACCCCTGTCGCGTTTTGGAGAATTTAGGCTTCCTATCGCTAGGGCCTAGTGTGTAGATGCCGAAAGTTTGAGCAGCTGGGACCTTATATTTGAGTGAAGCGCCACACGATTGTTCCTCATGGGGGCGGGTCGAAAGAAGATGGGGGGTGGCCACGACGCCCATTGCCAACGAGCAAAATGTTTAGGATTTTTCGCTAGCTGGACCAGTGCTATCGATTGTTCATGCGTCGCAGCGCAGAGTGGACAGCGGGAATGCCCTCAGCAAATTTTATCCCAGAGTAGACCACGTCTTATTTGAACTGCACTCGGCCTACCTTCAATATTTTTCTTGGGACCGAATCCCGCATGCCCCTCTTTGTCTCGGAAAATCCAGTGGTACCGTGGTACGCAGTCCACAACCTGAAATGGAGTCGGCCACGAAGCCGGTGGTGCCCGCGATGCACAGCCCTGTATAGTATAGAAAAAACTCCTCCACCGTTGATTTCGAGCCCGCCGTGATCGCTTGCGGTAGAGGCAAGTGGGCCTTCATGGATTTTGTTGTCCTATATTTCTTCCTTCTGCAAGACAAAGCGGCATGTAAGGAACAGGCGGTAGCATCCAGTAGCACAATCATTGGATGGACTACGTTTGCCCGCCCGTTCGTTTTGCCTGGACGTTTTCAGTGTTGAGTGTCACGCTGTTAAGCGCGTCTGCCAAGCTTAACCCATCAACGTTGCTCTGCGGCAGCAGGGCATCGCCGTGCGTGCACGGATGTCAAGGCATCTCTAACGCGTTACCCCCTCGCCGCTCCCTTCCCTCTGCCCCCACCCACCATTCCTCCTTGTGCTGCACCTAACCTTTCCCTCCCTAAACAGATGTTCACTAACATTTCTCTGGCGGTCAACAACGCGGTGCATCCTTCCCAACGTGGCACCCTCAACGGCCTCTCGATGATGCTGGGATCGCTGGCAACATCAGCCGGCCCGACGATCTTCTCCGTCATTTTTGCTTGGTCCATCAACAAACCCCGCCCTTTCCCATTGGATCGCCATCTCATTTTCTGCCTCTTCGGCCTTGGCATGTTCGTCGTCACGGCCACGACCTGGAACCTCGTTATCTCCCCCGGCGAGAAAAAGCGAGAGGGCCATGCCGCTTCGTCTGTAGCAGTGGCCGATGAGGCCACCGGTGCCGAAGAGGGTGGTCTGGTCTCTGGGAAGTAAAGAGCCGGCCTTGTCGAACGGCGACGTGGATGTCGGCGGCCTGGGTCTCCGCTGGATACCCAGAGGCGGCATTTACGTATGGTAAAATGTCTTCTCCGACATTGAAAGAATATGGTTTGGACAGTGCATCCGTTCTCACCTTGTGTGGGGAAGAAACCTGGGTCTCAAGGAGCGCGAACAACAACCCGGCAGTTGGAGGTATTGGCGGACTCTTATGGAGAGCGGTTTGCTCGTCTCGACGTTTGAAAATCATCCGGACCTAAAGGATGTGGGCATGAAAGAGTCATGGAACTCGTACGTGGGCACCGATGCCGGCGTGCGTCATGTACGTATGCACACTCAAAGTATCGGGAATGGTGTGCGAACGAAGAAGATCATGTTGCTGTTGCATTGAGAACGAAGAGGCCTTCGTACATGGGCGTATGGCAGACATGATGGGGTTCGAACGGGTGGAGCGTTAGCGCCGCACGTACCGTAGTTGTGACGGAGTATGTATGTGGGGGCAGGATGAAAGGCGGGCAAAACGCGACGAGCCGCAGAATGCTGGGTGCGCTGGGCGATGGCTAAAGTTGTTTCGTATCATAGCAGTGTGTGTTGGTAAAATATGCCCCTTGAGCAAGAGCTTCAGTCCGTATCTGACGTACAGGTCTTGCTGTGTGCGACAGGACTGGAGAGATAGATTTAAAACCTCAAAAGACTAGCCGCCCTGTTCGATATTTACTCCACGGAGATAGAACTATGTGTGTGTTTTACCCGGTGAGCATTGCCTGTTTTTTTGTCTGTGTAATGTTCCACACACACAGTTTGAAGTGCATTGTGTTTTTGGTACGTCTTATTTGCACGTTTTTACTTTCGTGTTTGAGTTTTCTATAAGACCGGCACGATAGAATTTTCCGGGATAATATTATCGGTATTTGAATACGTTGGATTCTTCATGAAACCCGTCAGAAACCTTTTACGACACACTGATATGCTGTAGCACACGATTTTCAAAGAGTAGACAAAGGGAAGCTCTTCGTGCAGGTGCGTAGTCGGAGCTTGATTACTTACAGCCCAAAATTCGGTTTCGATCAGCCCGTGCACTAACTGGGCAATGCCGACGAATGTCGGGCTACTCGCAGGGAAACCCTGTTGCGTGATGTTGTACAGTACCTCCTATACAGGGCGCCGTAGGGTCTTTCGAGGTACCTCGTCAGACCTAGCTATTTACACCTCAGAAAGGGGATTTAAGTAGCGCAGTTCTCGTATAAACGTATTATAAGCTTTCTTCATCGCACTTGGTTGAAGGTGCACGCATAAAATACACGCACACGATCCTGGAAGAAGCAAACTATATAACGGAGAATATTCTGATGTCTCCCGAACATTTTTAAGTTGTGCGGTTCTCGTGTTCTAAACGTATCAGGTATTTATTACAAGCATCTTCGTCGCACCTGGCTGATGGTGCATGAAATGAAAATGCAGGGACCTGGAATAGAGGAAGTACATGAAGGAGAATATTCTGATATCTCCCGAACATTACGTGTAATGGATGATGCGTGCAGTAGTGTGCAAACTTTATCAGGATATCGGCAGGGGCGCGTGTGCACACGCCTGGTATCGAGGCCCTTTTTCGGGAGGCGGCAACGGATAAGCTTGATTTCAGGAAAGAGTCTTCATTGGCAGAGACGCCTCGGGAATCGCACGGTTGTTGCGGATGTGAGGCGAAGCGTACACGCATCTCTGTCGAATAGAGTGGAGTGCCCCATGATCGGCGGTTAGTCCGACCGACAATGTACTGTTTTATCGTGAATAAGAGGTTGGCCGTTTTCGAGCATTGCAGTACACGACATTGCCTCTCCAGCAGGCCAGGGTTATTCGCGGACACCACCACAATCCTGTATTTATGGCTGAAAAATTGTCAATGTTTGATATGGGCACTGCCCAGTCCACCTTGAACACAACTTCGCATATTTGAGTGGAGGACGGGAACACAATATGTTTGCCTGTTTGCTCTGCTGTCGATGACAAGATAAACGGGCCGGATTTGACGCTTGTTCGGCTACTACAACCTGTTTTGGCGATATGCCAAGAACCTCGAACTCCAGGAGCACTTCCGGGTTGATGAAGATCGGTTTGAACTCTGGCGAAACCAATATCATCCCTACGTCCTCTCAGGACAAAGTTCGTTGGATTCCCGTTTGCCTTGACGGTCGTGCCGGCTTGGCCTGGGCATGGTAAATTCCATTGTCAGCCCGCCTGGCAGAGACTGCAGTACTTCCTGAGCAGCTCCCCATCAATCTTGCCCGCGGGAGCGCCACCATCGCTCGCACATACTGCTGTTGTCTTGCCGCAACTTTTCCTACTTAAGGAAGCGTTGGATCTACCCTGGTTGCCCGAATGGCCTCTACCGTGACGTCGATAGCCACGCCAACCAGTGCCGACACACGCACTGCCACCGTCGCGACCATTTCTCCCGGTCTCACCGGCACAAAGCGTGTGAACACAAGCTACTGTTTTCTCTTGGAGTTCCCCGACTGGGGGATATCCAACACGTTTCAACATGCCCAATGCCCTTTCATTTCGCAGATGTAGCAAGGAGGTGCTAAATCGCTCCGTACCTAGACGAAGAGGGGGTACTCAAGGCTTCCATCGCCCAGGTCTGCACGGAAAATGTTGCCTGAATTGAACGCTGACTAAAGAAAGTAGTTTCGTCAGCATGCTTGTTCTGTATGGAGCTCAAATTTTCGAGGTAGGCGGGTGATGCTGTAATAATGGTTGTAACCTCACCCTGAGTGTTAGCATTGAGCAAGCGTAAACCGATGACCCGGGGCGTTACTATGTGGCCGGGGAATATTTTGGGAAAGAAATCAAGCCTCTTTGCCCTCCGTGGCGTAGCACAATACCCGAAAAAATCCACCAACCTACACACAAATCAACGTGTAGCGTCAAGCTTAGCCTGAACATCCGCCTGACCAATGTAATCTACGCTTCGTCTTACATGGTCGTCAGTAAGCTAACCCACCATCGCCGCGTACATATCCGCACAGCGAGCTGATGTACACGCAGTAATCTTAAACATGATAGCATGGCACTCGTTCGAGTAGCTGGGCGATCACATTTTGTTTTCAAGCAGAACGTCCTGAACATTTATGCTTCTCTGACCGTCGAATAATGCCTGAATTGTTGTTGCCCAATCTATGTATTCGACCCTCCGTCTTACCGGGGAGAGCCCGAGCCGTCCCCGGGAGAGGCTTTTCTCGCCCCCCGCTCGCCAAGTTGGGAAATGTCGGCCGTTGTGTCACCGAAGACACGGAAGGGTTATGTGTGAGGTAGGCGTGGCACGGGGGTGCGGTCGCTGGGGGCCGAGTGGCGAGCGGTAGCGCGGGTCATGCCAAATGAATACTGGAACCGAAAGTTTTTTAAGATCCAAAATGAGGCGAATAGTACTACGTTAGCGTAATAGGTAATAACGATAATAGGTTCCGGAAATTGCAGAGCTTCATATGCTTGAGGAAAGTCCAACACACGCAAATTGTACTGCTATTAAAAAAACGTAGAGGGTTTCCACTATAAAAATGCAAAACATTAGAACTGTAACCTTCCGCCAAGAATGTGGGGTTTGGTGGAGGCGTTTTGGAATTCGGAAAGAACGGGGATACTAGACTCACGAGAGGATAGCCCATTGGCAGAGCGTTGAGCCACGAGACCACCCGCCGCCCTGATCATAGACCGCCGTCGTGGTAGCACCGGTGTGACTTCGTAGCAGAGGGGCCGGCAGCGTGCCCATCACAATTGATCAACTTTTCCATGGCGGACAGAGGAGCTGAGGTCATTGATGTGGGAGGTGGGCTCGGGGGTGACCAGGCCCTACCTCCTCCTATCGGCATCCTGCCGGCATGAGGCAACGGCCAAGGCGGAGGGGCGGTCGCGAATGCCCCTGTAGCCCCAGCCTCAATGGCCTTGCTCCAGTAGGTGCTGGTGACCTAAGAGGCGATCGTGGGACGGCTGGCCTGCGTGGAGAACAACCAGGCCCAGCCGCTACAGCAGCAGCAACAGCCGGTGGCCGCCCAGTCCCCGGGCGGTATACCCTTGGGAGGCTTGATGGCCCCATGTGCGGCAGTGGCGATGGGAGGGCAGCATCCCCCTGCGCCTCAAGACGCCCTCCAGCAGGCTGCGGTTACTGCGGGAGTCAAGGCCAACGCAAAACAGGCCGCCGACCTTTGGAGTGCCAAAGAAGAAGCAAAATTCTTCATCGCCCGCGAAGTTTATTACATGCCGGAGGACATCGATCGTGCCCTCCTCCTCCTGGTGCTCGACAAGGTGGCCCACGTCTCTGAAAAGGCCATCACGCAACTCAAGGCTTTGTCTGAATTCGCGGTGCCAGCACGCGAGACGCTCCTGGCGGATGCCTGCTGACGTTAATTTCACCACGTTGGTCGCGGCTTTCATGGCAACCCTCGAATATGGCATGGAGGGAGCGCAGGCGGTGTGCAAAGGCAGGGTGAGCCACTTACGGGGCGAGCTAGAAGCAGTGCAGAAGTCAGTGGAGGTCAACCTCCGGCGCCATTTCAGCATCCTCAACCAGTACTCGGTTAAGGTCCACGAGCTGCTACTGAAAGCAATGAACGGTGACCTGAACGACGCGATGACAGCACTCACGACGCAGGGAGGGGTCCTCTGCCGGAAACACCCGTACGCCGCCTCTCCGCCGGTACGGGGGTGCCCATGCTCACGCCGACCTTCACGCGGCTGCGGGAGCTGGTGGGGGAAGGCGCCGCAGCCGGTCTCGTGGAACGCATGGATGTTTAGAGGCAGCCCTCCGACAAGGCAGCAGGCTAGGTCGGGGGAAATGGAAGGGGGCCTCAGGCTCGAGTAGCCAGCGTATGGCCCCTACGCAAGGTCGGGTCAGCGGCGGCGGGTTGCCTGCATCATTCAAGGTTCGCATGCAGGACCGCTCTACTCCCCCCGAGGTATGTGGTTACGCGTGGCGCGGGGTCCCGTGCCCGCGGGTGAACTGTTCGTTTGCCCACCCATTCCCCACACAGCAGCAACCGCAACCGCAGCAAGCCCTCCCACCGCCGCCACCGCCTCCCCCGTCGCCACCGCAACAGCCGCATCAAGCAGCCGCAGCAGCGGGAAGGACGGGAGAAGGAGGGAGAGACGGAGCGCAGCGCCAACCGAGCGTCGCGCGCTACATTCGAAAACTTACGGGAGGCGGCAGGGGCGGAGCGCGGAGCAGGACGGGGCTCTGGAATCAACTGACAGTACGGGCGTGCCGTTAGGCAGAGCCGACCGAAGCGGGGGCAGGGGCGCAGGAACAATGAATATCATTCGCAAACGCCAGGAGGTACGCGGGATTCCTCCACGCACCTACTCCTGGGTCGGTGTCACCCGCCCTGTTTCGAGGTGAGAGTCAAGAGTCCGAGAAGCACTTTCAGGGAGTCAAACAGCAGAACGTTCGAAGCAGAGTATACGCAGAAAAAGCAAGACACCAAAATTTAGGAATCAGATTGCCGCGTACCAGTACGCAGCAGTGACAAACCAGAAGAAGGGAGTATTTGATGAAAGGGACGAGAGGGAGAGTTTGACTTGCCAGTATAGCGACGACTTAACCTATAAGTCTGAACAGAGGGTCTGCAGATTTCCCCACTTTCTGTCGAATCGGGGAACCGAGGTCGCAGAAGGTTCAGCACAGCAGGCTTGGTGTCAGCAGCGGCTCTGCAGATTGCCCCCTTCCGTCGAAAACCGAGACAGCGTCCGCTTCACGGAAGACTCACAAAAAAGCGCAAACCAGCTCGAGCAGAGTGCCAGTTTACTTCACTTTCAGGGGGACTGAACTAGGATCGTTCACGCAGAAGGCTCAGATCAGAACGGCCGTTCACCCACTCAGTACAGCAGAATCCCCACACAGAAGATGTCGTTGGGTAGCCTCCACCAGTACGGGGCGGCACCACACCCACCGCTAAGGTGGGACCACAGGCACAGTGCAGAGCAGGCAGATTGGCGCGAACTGTACCGGCAAGCCCACACAGCAGTACAAAAGATGCCGTTGGGTACCCCCCACCAGTATGGGGCGGCACCACCCCCACCGCTAAGGTGGGAGCACAAGCACAGTGCAGATCAGGCAGAGTGACACGAACGGTACGAGCCGTCCGTGCACCAACCAGATAATAGCATGTTCGTTCCGGCCGATTCGCGGGACAGTAGCGGGTCAGCACGCTCACGGCTTCCTTGTGGTGTATCGCTCAGTCGAATTAGAACAGAACGCGTGGTACAGCAATAGCACGCAGAAAAAGAAAGACTTTGAAAAGATTACCTCGAGGCACAAGAAAGAGGACATGTCCTGTACAAGCTAGCGCAAATTTGAACAACCATGATGCGAAATAACAGAGGAGTCGTGAGAGACGTAGCACGAGCAGTAGGAACATCCCCGGTAGCAACGCCGACAGACCCCTCACCGATGCAGCGATACCTCGGAGACTTGAAAGGCTTCGGGGCAGTGAACGAGATAGTCTCGATGATTACAGGAGGTTTACTTGTGAACGCGGTCACGACGGATGTTGACCTTAAGCGCGCGTTACAGTACGGAAATCACCGCAGCGTCAACGAGCACCTGCCAGCCGTGTGGAAGAAACTGGGAAGACGTAAGACGTCAAAAATGTTTAGTGATACTAAAATCAGCTGCGTACGAAATCCCGAATCCATGAGTCTCGCCATTGGCGGCCGTTGTGATACACAAGATGCGAGTAATCAATGACTTCTCGTTCGACGAAAAGAGCAGAGAAAAGAAGGGAGGATTTAGCAGAAACACTGACCCGGATACCGAACCCCAATGCCTGTGCGCCCTGGCGCTGCCCAAGTTTCTCGCCGAACCAATGGCACTCAGAAAAATGTTCCCGGAAAAGCGAATTCTGATGAACAAGGCTGATGTGACCGACGCTTTTCGCAACGTCCGGGTAGACCCGGACGAAGCCCGCGTTTTTTCCTACACCATAGGAAGCTGGTAGTGATCGACTTCCATTTGGCGGCAGGGTGGTCTGGGTTGCCTGGATTCTGGGGCGTCATGTCGTCAGCCGCCGAGCACACGCACTGCAACACCACGACCAATTCAACCCAATTGTTGGAAGAAGGAAAAGGAACGATGCCCCACATAAAGGTCGTGGATCGGTGGGCAGATGGAAAACCCACCCCGATTTCGCCGAACGCAAAATTCTGAGCGCACGCTGAGGGAGAAATAGGCAATCCATTTTTCGCGACCGTGTATACAGATGATTACTTAATGATTAAGGTGCAACACTCAGACGACGACCCGACCGCTCTGATCGCGTCGGCCTCGTTAGCCTCGCATCATGTGCGGTTGTTCGGACAGGGGGAGGAAGGCGTAACGCCTATCCTAGCCCCGAAGAAGATCGCAAACTGGGACACCACGATTGATGCCCTAGGGTTCACTATCTTCTCGCACACTATGAGAATATCGTTTCTACGTGAAAACGCCGACGCGATAAAGAGGTTGCTGCGCGAGCAGTGGCCAGCGGACCGCAAGCAAACGAACAGTGGGGAATTTCTCAGCATGGCCGGGAAGTTGTGGAACCTCACGTACGTAGTGCGAGCGGGCGAATAGTTCGTGTGGATACCTCTGCGGCTTACGGGGTTGCACGACTCGTCAGGTGGCAAAAAACCATAATCATACGGTGGAACTCGGTAGAGAGTATCACGCCAACCTCCTCTTTTGGAAATGGGCGATCGACCACGAGCTACTGCTAGAGGGAGGGGCTCTAAGTGCTCCATACTACACGGCGATAAAACGGCCCGCCAAAAGAAACTACTTATATCCGACGCCAGGTTTGACGCGGTGGGCGGTTTCTGCGTTGAGAGGAAGGTGTTTTGGACGTATGACTTGCCGCGAGAACTAACTACCGAGCTCAAAAGAAAAGCCGAACTTGGGGAGACGTGCACCATCACAATCAACCTGTTAGAGTTGCTGGGAATGGTTGTGACAGGGTGGGTCATGCTCGAATTAGTAGGAGACAGGCCGGACGCGGCAGGGGACCCGATACTGATGAGAGGCGATAACATGGCCGCGGGGTCGTGGATCTCTCGATGCGGTGGGACGAGGGACAAAAAGGGGTGCTTACTCATGTGAATGCTCGGACGCCTCGAACTTATAGAGGGGTGGAACCCCACGGCAAAACATTTTCCGGGCGCGCAAAACACCCTAGCGGATGGTATCTCGCGTTGGTCCCCGTTGGTATTGGCAGACAAGGTCAGAGAGCTAACCAACTCCAGCGAATGGTCCCAACAGGACATCGGGTCACGGGGTTCGGGGATTTTAGATACATAATACTTCAGACTACAAATATCCTTAGCAAGCACGACGCTATTTTGTGGACCCTGATAACGAAAGAATAACGCATAACCGATTAACTCACGCGGTCGTTGCTATGCACGTCCCGCGCTGAGGGTACAGCTTGCACGCTCCGTGTATACCCATCGCCCCACATACTTCATACATAATGCATGTGCGTCGCTCACCATGTTGCATGCGTTGCGCGCGTATGACTCTTGCTCAACATACGGCATGCATGCGGTACGCCCACGGACGTCGCAGGTACAGAGGACAACACGGGAGAAAGGAAGGATGAGGTTGCACGCTTGGTCGAAACTCTTGCGTTTGGGTCGGTTGGGCAGAGTACTCAGAAGAACTACTTTGAAAGTGGAGCACCTGGGTAAAAGAGAGGAAAGCGCACTGCGAAGGGTTAAGGTTGAGTGCTCTTGACGACCCCCATAACTTGCTGAATGACCTGCTTGAATTCATGGCCTCTCGTTGCTTCGTGCATAATAATCAGCAGTCCACTGTCAGAGGTTACTTAGCGGCGATCAACGTTATCCACAAGATGTTTGCAGGATGCGAACTACCGACGTCGCATTGCATGATCTTGGCAGTGGGAAAGGGAACAGATCGAGTGCGCGGTATGTCGAACAAGAAGGCGTGGGTCAGATTGCCGCTGACGCGGGCTGTGCTTTCGCAAGGGCAACGCGTAGTAGCAAGTATGGTAGACGGAGGATATTTGATGGGGCTTGGATTCGCGGTGTCTTACTTTCTCTTATGCAGAGCGTCAGAGTTGTGGGCATACGCGGACGGTAAGGTCCACCCTGAGTTTTGTCTAACGCGGAACAGCCTCACTTTCCTTCGTGAAGGAATACAGGTGGCAATCGAGAACAGATCGGCCGCCTCGGCAGTGAAGGTACATTTTTGGGCGTCGAAGAGTGACCGAATGGGAGTAGGGTGCACCATCTCGCGAACTCGGCTCGCTACCACGAAGGAGACGGGGGGCGCGTTAATGGGAGCCTTCAAAGCTGTGGTTGGATTGCTCGACGTACACCCTCAGCTGCCAAGGGAGGCGCCGCTGATGATCAGGGGCACGTCGTTCGAATGGAGAGTCTTTAATAGGCCGGAAGCGGTCGTGGCGTTGAGGTTGATGGTAGGAAGCAGTGGTAGAGACCCTATGCAGTTCGCACTGCATTCGGGAAAAATCGGGGAGGGCACCCAGTTAGCTGCGCAGGGCCTCTCTGAGCTGCAAATCTAACGTGCAGAAAGGTGGGAGTCTCGGGCTTTCATGACGTACGTGTGGGAGGCAGGGGAGGGAGCAGACGCGGTTTCCAACTCTCTCGCAAAATGCGTAGTATAATATGTGTGTCAGGCTGGCCTTATGGTGTGAGTGTAAGATAGCCCCGTTGTAAAATAGAACGGGCCCAATCAGTGCGGGATAGCCTGATATAAGATGTGGAGGGGGGGGTTGTAAAGAGGTCGAAGGGGGGATAAGAACGGGGCAGCCTAGGTTCTGGCCGCTTGTATCATAGTTGGGTTTTATATAGCCTTTTATACGATATGGTGGTAGTCCTCGCAGGTGTTTACACGTGAAAAATTAATCCAGAATTCTTGAGCCATACCAAACTGTAACCTTCCGCCAGGAGTATGGAGTTTGGTGGAGGCGTTTTGGAATTCGGAAATAAGCGGGGATGCTAGACAGACGAGAGGATAGCCCATGGACAGAGCGTCTAGCCACGAAACCACCCGCTGCCTTGGTCATAGACCGTCATCGTGGTAGCACCGGTGTGACCTCGTAGCACAGGGGCCGACAGCGTGCCTATCACAGTTGATCGACTTTCCCACCCGCCCGCCCTGTCGCTCAAGAGAGGGGGAGAATAAGGTTGCAACAAGTCAGTGCAATTGTTAGGTTGTGTGAGAGTGAGTGTAACATAGCCCCGCTGTAAAATGGAGCGGGCCCAATCAGTGCGGGTTAGCCTGATGTAAGATGAGGGGGAAGGGTTGTAAAGAGGTAGAAGGGGGGATAAGAACGGGGCAGCCTAGGCGGCATGCCCGTAGTGTTTTAGGTGGAGTGATGAGCGGTAGTAAAAATGAAGTGCGCTGATCGATAACCTATTCCTGACCGTCCGTATACTAAACAATTTTCGGGCCGCGTCTCCTCTGTATCAGATGTGTGCGGAATTTTATTTGTCGTTTTCAAGCAAGCGGTTGCGTTGACATATACTACCTGGCTTGATGTAAAGCAAAGAAATACCACTCAGCGATCATCTACTACACGCTAGGGCATGTTTTCATGAGCACCACTAACAAGAGCACCAGACATGGACGCGACATCTACAGGACCACAACATCTTCGACGACAGTGGGGAGAAAACAGGGCGTATAATCGTACACTAGATAATGACAATGTGAAAAAGAAGTACAGACAGTTATGTTAACACTGCGATAGACCACACTACCAACCTACTACGCAGGGTATTTCGTGCCTCCGGCCGTTTGCATGATCGCCTGACAACCTCTACCAAACGCAGTAGCACATGCCTAACAAAGTAAAGTCACCCTCGCGTTCAATATTGGTGACATCGCATGCCCATGTCAACTTGCTTGGTGTATTTGTAAGATGTATCTCTGTCTTCAAGTTGGCGACCTCAGAGCCCCACATCGGCACGGCAAAAATTATAGGCGTAAAATCGTATATGTGAGACAATAATAATGTGAAAAGGAGGTACAGACAGATATGTTAAAATTGCGGTAAACCGTACTACCAACTTATTACGTAAGGTACTTCGTACATACCGTCTGCATGATCGCTTCCCAACCTATGCCAAGCGAAGTATGACTAACGAAGTAACGTAATTGAGCGCGTGGACACTAAGCGTTGATTTCAAAACACTAACGATTCGCATTTCTCCCTTTCGTTCACAATGGCTGTGACATTGCATGCCCACACCACCTCGCCTGTTGTATTTGGCAATATGTATCTCTTTCTTATAATTAGCGATGTCAGAATATAATGGTATCTCATCTACATGATTGTACCTATCGATTGAAGTATTCTATCTTTCGATCCATGTACAATAACAAATTATGAAGCTTTTAACACGTTGTTTACTACACCTAAGAACTGGGTTGCACACTACATGTAACATCAAACATTCTAGAAAAATAAACATTACCAGGCGGGTGATATAAAGAGGTGTCTTCTTGCTACAACCGTCACATTCGTCCCCTTTAAGGGTTTATAGTTTCCGCGCACATATTGAAATGCCCCCCCCCCCCCCCCCCCCCGATCCCTCTTGTTCAAACGCCCCACCTGAAATCAAAATCTACCAGACAGAGTAGTGAACACTACCAGCCAGCTGATATCATCTCATTATCCATCTGGCCGCCCATGCCGTAGCTCCAACTCATCTCCGCCCTCCGCCCCCTCCCCCCCTTTTGTTGCCCGCCCAGTTCGTTCAAACGCCCCACTTACAATCGAAATCGGCCAGAGTAATAAACACTTCTAAGCAATTGATATCACGTCATTATCTTTCTAGCCATCCATGACGTAGCTTTCATTCATCCCCCCTCCCTCCCTCCAACGCCCCCTCCTTCCCCACACCCCGTACGATCGCCTAGACCCAGCACCGCGCGTATAGCAAGCCCCTGCATATATGATTAATGTTGAGATACGGCCTCGAAAGGCCTGTAGGTATCCAAATTTGAGATCATTTGGATGGGTTTCGTATGATAAGGTTGGCGGTTTATATTCGGGGAAGTTAGGAATTAGATCGGAGGCGCGCGCCTCCGATCTCAGAAGCTATCCCGGGCTCTGGTGGAAACGAATAAAGCTACATATCTACGAAGGAACGAAAGTGAGTACTCTCCGAGGACCTGCTCAATTGGCAGACCTGCAGGGGACACTCTGTGTCCCCCACCTTTAATTTAACATGTGGCGTCGACGAGCTTGATATGCTATTGTGGCAGCGTTCCTTCAATCTCTCCATTTTTTTTTCGTTGCGATTTTGCTTTTGCTTTCCATCGAGCCCACAACCCCTGTTCCTTCTCGGGCGGCTTCCCAATGGAGGGAGCGCCCTTCCTCCTACAACGGCGATCACATCAGCAGTGAGATGGCAGGAGCCCCTCCTGTTGGTCGCCGGGCACGTACCACACGGACGACAACTTCCAAGTACGTGTGGACGACACTGCTCTGCGGAGCACACTCCTCGTCTCGAATTTTGGTCCCTCCTGTTGGTTGCTCGGCACGCACCACACAGAGGACACCTTCCGAGTACGTGCGGACGACAATGCTCTTCGGACCACACTCCTCGTCCCGACCTTTGGTCGCATCAGTTCACCGCCAGCTGGTCATAGACTACTCCGTAGTGAAACTGCCCGAGCCCCACCCATTAGACTTGTTTGCTCCGCGCTCTGCAAGCATGTTGCACAGCACATCTCCGCGAGTTGCCAGCACAAGCCCCAAGATCGGCCATCGACTCGTACTTTTTTTTGGCGCTTTGGGGCTCGGAGGCATATGCACGACACGCGACGGACAAGCATGCTGGAATCAACCCTTCGAATGACCTTCGACGGGGACTTAGCTTGCTGAGAGAGCCCATCGACCAGCATACACCTTTGCTGTCGGAGCCAGACCGCCCTTCGCGGGACTCCCTTGGACTACGGGCACCGTGCTCTAGGAGCTCATGTCGGGGCTCCTTCCTTGTGATCCTACCTGGGAAGGAACAGACGGTGCTCGTGGAATGTTTGGGCTTTTTCGTTTGGCGAATTTTCCAGCACACGCGTTATCGTATGAGTTTCAGTACATACGTCGATCCGTCTTGTGCGTCGAACAAACAGTTGCTCCCTTTCTGCCGAAATTAGTACAAGCTACTAATTTGACGCACCTCGGACCCCTCTCCGATCTTTCTCGATCAACAACGTTCCACTACTGCTGTGCGTCGCGTAGCTTCAACCACCATCATTTTTGCAGAGGTGCCAACTACAGTGCAGCACAATGGGCTCGCTGTCAATGCTTGCCATATACCGCCGGATTCTCTGCTGTAGAAGTCACTGTACAGCAGCCAAGCCGCCTACTTTGCTCCTGCCCATCCACCACATAGCTCGACCCTTCACTGCCCCAGCGTCCACAGTTACAGCACCGCAGCTCTGACACCCTCCACTGCTGTGCGAGTGCTCCTTGCAAGTTCGATTCGAGAGGTTTTCTTTTCGTCCTGCCCCCCCCCGTGACTAGAACTTGAATCTAGTGAACGCTGAAACTCTGTGCTGGCTTTTTTGGGCGAGGCTGTTGGTGTGTGCGATGCCCTATATTCTACCATTCATGGGTACACGGGGACTATAATACCACTTTCTGTGTATGCACAGCTGTGACAGTGCGGCACTCTGCACTGCTGTCAACGTAACTGTCCCTTTATCGGTGGGAGTGGGTACGGATTTGTTTTTCAGTTGTCCGGGCGTCAGGCCGTCTTCCTCTTGGTACATATGCTGCCCTCCACGATATTGCTAGGGTCTACGCTGGAAATGTTTTTCTTCTTCTTCTCTGCACATGTTCGGACAGCTACTGCCCGTTACAGAGCGCTTACTACACAGTTCGCGGAGATACTGCGCTTCACAGCTTTTACTAGCGCAGTGGAGATCAGCCCGTTTGATACGGTACCTTTGGGGGCAAACAGCCTTTCTATTCGACTGTGGGCGTGCACATTTTTCTACAGCTGGTGTTGGTACTACACTATCCATCTTGGTGCGATGAGTGTCAGCGTGTTGGGTGACCTTTCACTGTGCTGCCCCCCTACACTACACCTAGGGTAAATGCTGCCTGTTGTGGTGCGACGAGTGTCAGCGTGTTGGGTGACCCTTCACTGTGCTTCCACCCCTACACTACACCTAGGTTAAATGCTGCCTGTTTTGGTGCGATGAGTGTCAGCGTGTTGGGCGACGCTTCACTATGCTTCCACCCCTACACTACACCTAGGTTAAACGCTGCCTGTTTTGGTGCGATGAGTGTCAGCGTGTTGGGTGACCTTTCACTGTGCTTCCACCCCTACACTACACCTAGGTTAAATGCTGCCTGTTTTGGTGCGATGAGTGTCGGCGTGTTGGGCGACCCTTCACTGTGCTACCCCCTACGCTACACCTAGGTTAAACGCTGCCTGTTTTGGTGCGATGAGCGTGGGCGTGTTGGGCGAACCTTTATTGTGATAACCCCTACACTGCACCTAGGGTAAATGTTGCCTGTTTTGGTACGATGAGCGCGGGCGTTTGGGGCGACGCTTTCCTGTGCTACCCCCCCCGCCTAGGTTGAATGATGCCTGTTTAAGTGCGATGGCTGCAGACGTACCTTTACTGTGTTGTACCCCCTGCACTGCGGTTAGGGTCAGTGCTGCCCAGTTTTGGCTGCTTTTACTGCGGTTCGTGCGGGCGTTACCCATATACCCTACGGTCAGACTGGGCGCTGCTCTTTCGTTGCGGTTTTGATGGTTGGTACCTTTTTACTGCTGTACTCCTTTTATACGGCTAGTTGGCGTGGCTGCTACCATGACTGATGCTGGACGGAGTCGAGGCCCATGTTTTGCTGTTTGCTGAAACACAGATATATTGCTACTTACAGCAGGGACATCACAACATTATATCTGCCTCCATAGCTTCTTTACGCGTCGTTCCCATCCCGCCACCTTCCCCCACACCCCCTCCTTCGGCTGCCCTCCATACAGACAACAAGCAACATGTCTACCAGTGAGGAAGCGGGCTACTCGGGGCAGGCTGAGGTCTTCCACGCACCCCAACCTGGTTGCCCACGAGACAGGGAGAGCTCGCTCGATATGCCGCGACTCGAGACGGGGGAACCACCGATGGTGGGTTCCGGTGACGAGACAGAAGACGGAGCATCATACCTCCACCCGTTCCAACCAGCCAAGAGGGTCGATTCGCCGGTTCGCGCTGAGAAGAAGACGGACCAACCCCCACCGGACTCGGGGGCGTCTCGACGCCAGCTCTCGCCAGCCCCGGGGGAGCGCCACCAGCTCCCCCCCCCCGCGCTCGACAGGGCACCACCGCCGCCACCTGGGCTCTCCGCGCTCGACAGAGCGCCACCCCCAGAGCTCCCGGAACCGGGGCGCTCATGCCGCCCCCTTGGACTTGGCATACGCGGCGGCGCGGGCCCAGCGGGCGCTCGACCACGCCAACCAGACGATAGCACGCCGACGTCGGTTTGACGAAGATATCGAGCAGGCGAAGACCGCTGCGCGGGAAGCGTCCCTGGTAGCGAAGAGGGCGCAACAAGCCCTCGCCCAATCAGTTGCGGCGGCTGCGGCGGGAGCTACCGCGGCCCCCTTGCCTTCGTCGCACCCGCAGGGTGTCGCATCCCAGCGACCTCGACCCGGGAACGACGCCTTCTTCAAGGGCATCGTCGCGTGCATGGTGTCTGCACCGGGGGTAGTCATCCCCTCATCGTTGGCGACCGCGGTGGTGGAAACGGCCTGCGCCCTCCTCCCGTCAAAGAGGCCGGCGTCACGGCAAGCGGACGTCCTCAGTGGAAGCGGCCTGGGCTCGCGTGCATTGTACGCTCTATGATAGACAGACGAGAGCCGCCCCGACCCTTGCCCTCGTCAATGCACTGCTAATAGCCCACGACGAGGACCCCGACCCTGTCTTTTGGCCGAACCCCGGAGGAAGCGTTGGCAGAACGAAACCGGGGAAAATGTCGCGACCGCGGGGACCGCAACCGTGGGGTGGCGGCAAAAATGGTGGGGGTGGCGACCACCACCACCGCCGCGGGGTGACAGCACATCGGGTGCTGGTGTGCTTGAGGGCGCCGCCGAGGGGGTAACTTTGGTCCAACAACCGGGACAGTTGGCCGCAGCTCTGGCGGAGGCAACGGAGGGCGGAGAAATGGCGCGAGAGGACGTTCAGCGTGGGACGGCTCGTCAACCTCCTCCCGCCCGTCTTCGTCCTCGAGCACGGACCACAGCGAGGTGGTCGTGGTAGGAGACAAAAGTGTCTAGAGCCATGGCAGAAGGAACATCTGGGCCTGAGGCTTTCACCCTCCTGTTGCGTCTGCTGATCACGCACTTCGAATGGGTTGACACGGAGGAGGGCTACACTAAGTTGCAAACTTTTGGAATGTGTAACGGCATGCCTTTTTCTGATTTCAGTGGGGAGTTTCGCGTACTTATGCCGACCGCTAACGGGAAGTGAGCGTGTCTTGTCTCCGGGGACGGATGTGGTGTTGGAGGTGGTTCGGGTGGCGGCGAATGAGCAATTTCCGGCTCTCCTGCCTGCGTTGTACCCTGGTTCGAAGACAATTGACCCGCGGCCATACGCCTCGTTGGATGCTATGTGGCGGGCTTTTAGTGACTACGCGCATAATGAGACACCTGCCGTCAACGACGAAACATTTTTTTCCTCTCCCTGTTTCTTTGACGGGAGCGCGGTCATGCGCCCTGTCGGGGCCCCGGCCCGCCGATCATGGGCGCGGCCACGGCCGAGTGCCGTCCCAGTCGCTTTCGTGGCAGACGGGATCGAGCCATCATTCAACTGCCATGCCCATCGATGATTCATCTGACCCTTGGCTTGACCACACATCGAACTGCTGGCCACTGGAAGAGCATCATTATGCAGAAGTTTTCGCCGTTAAGGCCCCGGTTAAGACAGACGACCCTCCCCTTTGGAGCGGCCTCCTTTCACCTCGCGCTGATGCCCTCCGAGAAAACCGGGGGCTTTGCCTCAACTGCCACGAAGACAACCATTCCTTCAAGCATTGTAGGCATCGTTTCATTACTGCGAGTGGCTGCTTGAACCCTGAACTTGGCCAACTTGGCGACGATGACGCACATCGACGTTGACAAACACGCATGGTCTGCTACCGCCGAGACGACAAATCTTCTCGCCCGAGCAACCACAAGAAAAAATCGTCGCCATCTTTCAGGATCAGGGCCAGGTAAATTGTCACAACGATACCACATACACGTCGGATCACCATGGGCTCGCCCTCCTCTTCTGCCCCCGCTCCTGCTCCTCGAATGCGCTTTGGAACCACCCACAACCCGGGCGAAAATAAATTTGGGCGCCAACCTGGCACATTCCGTAACGGCAATCGACAGCTCGACGGCGGTACGGCACCGTCGACAACACTGTCGGGGGGTACCTATTTTGGTTTCAGAAGATGCTCGTGTTCTGTTGCTAGCCAGTCCAGTAACGCAGCACAGATTGCCTCTGTCGAGAGCCCACGGGTTCCTACGCCGTCTGCGGACGATTCTCACGGCGTAGTACCGGCGGCGGGAACTAGCGCTTCAAGCGTGGTTTCCTCCAGCCAGGTAATTTGTTTTCTTTTCTTTCTTTCTTTTTTCACGGCGAGAACGCGCGCTTTCAGCGACGTTCCCCTCGGTCATGGTCTGAGTTCGGCAACGGGAACCGCGCTTCCGGCGCCGTACCCCTCAGCCGCGGCATAAACTCAGCAATGGGGGTACGCGCTCCAAACGTCGCCCCCATCAAACATGGCACGGGAGCCTGCGCTTTCCCCCCCCCAAGGCACGCGCCGCGCAACAATATAGCTGCGGCGACGGCGCGTCGCCTTTTTACGCGCATGTGTTCTTCCCCCCCTCTCCCTGACCAGGCGGTGGCGGTCGGTTTGAGGTGTGGGACGGTCGACCCTCGAAACACTTTTTCTGACCACGAGGTGGCGGTCGATTTGAGGTGTGGGAAGGCCAACACTAAAACACCGAGATATTTCGCGAGGCTCAATCCGGTGTTTGCTCGCGATGACAGCGGGTGCTCTGTCCTTTTTTCCATCAAGGAGGAGTCGACAAGATTATCTACCTCGTCTCCCTTCTTCAAGAGACATAACGGAAGAGAGCTTCCTCGGGTAAAGATATTATTGCCTTGCCCGAGCCCCGCTCCAGAAGACGCCCACAGGGTCTACGGACCCTGCTTCGTCTTTTAACACGCTAACCCACGTGTTTCAGGCTACGTCTGCCCCAGTGGCACAGGAAGAGGATCCGACACTGCGCGACGGGCCAGTGGTGACTCCACGGCCTCCAGCCTGATCAGCTGGACGCTATTACCGTAAAATTACGGAAGAATCGCGCCTCTCGTCAAGCAGAAACAGCTCAGAGCCCCTGCCCCTTCGGGCGCAGCTAGAGCAGTTTTCTTGCGATTATACGCCAAAAAGCGAAGAGGCCACGACGCGAGAAACCGTGGGTTCGGACTCGCGTCGTGCTCCCGAGGCCTGGTGGTCCTGAGGGGGACACTACAGGCCCAAAGAGCCGAGGACTGGTGTTCCCAGAGGGGGACATTGCAGACATAAATGCCCAACGAGGCTACCGACGGGTTGGCACCGTCGGTGTTGGACTCGTTTTCGGGTGCAATGAGGGCGGCTTCTTACGAGTTTCCGCCAGCGAGTGAGGAGGACCCGAGGCGAGAAACCCCAGGTTTGGACTCGCATGTTGCTCCCGAGGCCTGGTGCTCCCGCAAGGGGACATTACAGGCCCAAATAGCCGAGGACTGGTGTTCCCAGAAGGGGACATTGCAGACCCACAAATGTCCAACGAGGCTACCGACGGGTTGGCACCATCGGTTTTTGCCATTTTTCGGGCGCAGTTAGAGCGGATTCTCGCGCTTTTCCGCCAACGAACGAAGAAAGACCTGAGGCGAAATACCACGGGTTCGGATTTGCGTCGTGCTCCCGAGGCCTGGTGTTCCCGGACGGGGACATTGCAGCCCAAACTTCAACACGGATTTTGACCCTTCTCTCGAATACTCGACAGCCAAAGTGGTGTTATTCTGGCAGCCCCCATCCTATTTTCCACCGTGGTCCCCTTCGTCGTTTGCCGTGGACGACGTACCATATTCTTGCGCGGAGCAGTTTATGATGGCTGAAAAGGCTCGGCTTTTTAAAGACCATCGCGCAGTGGAGCTCATCATGTCATCGTCTGACCCCAGCACACACAAACGCGTCGGTCGAGGCGTGCGCAACTTTGACACCGCCGTTTGGGACAGGGAGAAGCAAAATGCCGTGTCATCTGGCAACTATGCCAAATTTACGCAGAATCCAGCCATGAAAAATCACCTTTTGAGCACTGGCAACAAATTTCTGGCAGAGGCCAATCCTCTAGACACAGTGTGGGGTATAGGTCTCCGGGCGGACGACCCCCACGCCAAGGATCCACACAAGTGGAGAGGAAAAAGTTTGCTCGGTGAGGCACTCTCTGCCGTTCGCGAAGCAATTCGCGACAGCGAGGACGGATCGCCACACCCGGCCTCCTCTCGTCGATTCCGCAGGCCCACCGGGAGTGCTGGAATCCATGAAATTTCATCCGCTCAGCAGTCGCGCTTGGGGACCGCGGTCGGCGCTGACCAAGGCCCTCCTTCGGCCTATTTTTCGGGTATACCCGCCGATCAAAGCCCGGAGGTTTCGGCGAAAGCCCGGAGGTTTCGGCGATAGCTTCTCGCGGCGCCTCAGACCGCGCACTGCCAGAACATGGCCCCTGCCTCGTCGGGGGTACCGTGACGCTGGACGACGATTCTTTCACTACCGATATTGCAATACATAGCGGAGGGGACGCTATTGCGCCCTACATATGTACAGCGCTGCTTGACACTGGCTCCCCCCAAACCTTCATCCGTCGTAACGTGTTGGATCGTATGCTATCGGTAGGCGCCGCCTCATCGGCGTGCGAGAGGCCCAGCAGCCCTCGCTCCTGGGGTGGTTTTGGCGAATCCGCCCCTTTACGGACCGCGACCCACATCCGTCTGAGCGTTCAATTCTTCCTCGAAAAAGAACCAACATGCTCTCTCGCGGTGTGGGCATGCGTGGTCCCTCCTTCGGTCATGCAGCACGCTGTCTTGCTGGGCCGCGACAGTTGGATGCGCTTCAACACCCGTTCGTACCGCGCCCTGCCCCCTCGTCCTCTCGATAATCGGGTTTTGGGCGAGCTGACGTTGTCCTACCACGCCACAGCAGGCGTAGCGGCTTATGCCGTCGACCCCGCACCATCGAACGGTGCTTTCCACTTTCGCTATGATGGCTCTACAGGTGTCACTTTGTCGGACGAGCCCCAACTGCTCGCGGTCAACTTGGTGCGCAGTAACGGCTCTCCTGCGCTCACAGGACACTATCTTGTCAACATACTGCCGCAGCCGGATATTCCTTCGGGACAGAAACACTTTGTTGCTTCAGGACGACAGGTGCTTCCCGTCATAGGTGTCGCGGACCTCGAGCCAGGCGCCCTTATCGGGGTCGCCGACGCCCCACTTTTGCGCATCCCGCTGGGTGCCTTGCAACACCCTATCAAGGCTGCGGGTCCCCACCCTGGCCAGACTTCGGACAGCCAGGTCTCTGCGGTCGCGAGCCCGACGGGCGCGGAGGGGATAGTGCCCGCCGTACCGCCGCCCTCGCCGACGCTTATGGAACGTTTGAACCCAGTCCAACGTTCTGCATTTCTACGCGTCTGGGCGGCCCGACTCCCACCGCACCTGCGGGAGATTGCGTTCGACTTACACGATCCTGGTTGGGACCCCCCGACCATTGAGCAACTGGGGGATGTGCTCTGCGACTTTTCTGACGTGTTCTCCACCTCGAAGACGGATTTTGGGTCATGCTCCCTAATGACCTTTGAAATCTCGGTTCTGGAGGGCAGCGCTCCGTTCACTTCACGGCCCCATCGCATAAACCCTATACTGGCCAGAGAAGTGGACGCGACCCTTAACCAATACCTCGCGGCTGGGCTGATTCAGCACTCGACCTCACCGTACTCGAGCCCGCTGGTGGTCATCCCGAAGAAATCTATCGGTGTGAGGATCACGGTGAACTACAAGGAGCTCAACCAAATTAGAAAGCTCAGCCAACTGCCGATTCCGCGTGTGGACCAGGTCCTGGACTCCTTCGGCTCAGGTCGGGTGTTTTCCCTGTTCGGCTTGGTTTCCTCGTTCCACCAGATAGCGGCACACAAGGACATAGTTCCCCTTACAGCGTTCTGCACACCCACCGGCCTTTATGAGTGGCTCGTTATGCCCCGGGCAGCAGCGCCTCGCCTGGGTGGTTCGTCAAGGTTATCAATGAGGTGATCAAGGGCTTGACACAGGTGGCAGCTTACCTCGACGATGTCATCGTGTTCGACTCCGACCCGGTAACGCATGTTCGGACGATTCGCTCTCTCTTCGAACGCCTTCGAAGCACAATCTCACGCTTTCCCTCTCGAAGGCGCGTTTGGGCGCTACCGATGCGAACTTACTAGGCCACTCCATTTCTCCAGCAGGCCTACGCCCAACTTCGGAAAAAGTGTCGGCATTGACCAATATGCCGATGCCCACTGACGTTAAGCAGGTGCGCGCACTCATGGGTGGTATCAACTATTACCGCAAATTTTTGCCCGACTTATCGAAGAGACTTCGTCCTATTAACGCACTCCTTCGGAAGGGGGTAAAGTTTGCCTTCACGCCTGCTATGGAGAAGTTGGTGAGAGAAATCTTGGCGGAGCTCACGATCCCGCCGGTCCTCGTTTTCCCTGATTGGGACGCCGTCGCCGACGGCATACGCCCGTTGCACGTGTACTGCGATGCCTGCATCGACGGGTTCGGAGCCGCTCTCGAACAGGAGCAGACGGACGGCTCCATAAAACCCATCGCATACATCAGTCGAGCTACGCTCGACTCGGAAAGGCATTGGATTCCTCTCGATTTGGAGGCTAGCAGCATCGTCTGGGCTCTCAAGCGCCTCCGCGGCTACCTTTGGGGCACCAAATTCCGAACATTCTCAGACCACAAGGCTCTGGAAAACATAGGCAAAGTGGGGAATCACAACGGCCGAGTCCAGAGATGGCTCGAGTTCCTCACCGCATTCGATTACACCCTAGAATACCGAAAAGGAAGCGCAAACGGCAACGCTGACTTCCTGTCTCGCTTGCCGGAGCCTGCCTCGGAACACGACCGCAATGGTTCGACGAGCCTTACCCCTGTTGAGGATGATGGTATTTACCTCGTACGGGCTTGCGGGCTGTACACTCCTTCTTCTCCGATACCGGGTGTCGGCTTGGGTGGGCTAATGCCCCGCACCGAAAATAATGCTTTGGGTGGGCTTCCTCTCACTCTTGCCGACTTTGGCGATTTTCGCACACACGGGCCACGTATGAGGTTTGACGACCTTCCTACTCCTTCCAAGAGATTTGTCGCTTGCGTTTCTGCATCGACCGCCACCGTCGATAGCTCGCCCGGCCGAGGCGGGGGCTCGCGTACAGCCGACTACGATTTCGCTTCGGTTTTTGCTGAACCCGCCGTGACCAACGAGGACTCCGCCGAAGCCCTGGCTGCCACGACATCAGTGGCCCAACCGACTCCTTCCCGAGCTCGGTACAAGGGACAAACCCCGTCGAGCCCATGGGCCCGACCGCGTCCGTCCCAACCTCGCCAGGATCTTCGGCGCCCCAGACGATGACGACTTTTTCGGACCGCATCTCCACTCGGACGCGCCGGCGTTCAGCAACAGCAGCTGGTAAGGCACCCCCTGCTGTCGACTATGGCTTCGGGTCTGGCGGGGTCCCCCAGCCATCGTCCAGACGAGTTACAACTCCCCGCGAGCCCGACGGCCGCGGCCGGCTCCGTCAGTCGCCGCGACCCCTATTCTTGCCGACCCGCCGGCCCGCACGGTACCACTTCCGTCCGACCACGACCACGCAGAGCCCATGGGAACTCCGCTCCTACGGCTTACGCCTCCTCCTGGTGAAACGCCGGCTTCACTTACAAGGTCGGATGCCCTCGGCGACGCTGCTGAGTGGCGGTTCGCGAATTCCGTCGCGCGTTATTCACATGCCGATTGGAAGCGCGAACAACACGCAGAGCCGACGTGCCACGCCACGATACGTTACATCTCTATCGGCCGGCCGTCAGCCCTGCCACCCGACTTCTTGACAAGCTACCCCTCGCCCAAGCGTCCCTCCCTCTCAGACATCCAGGAACTGGCGGGTAAGGATCGACTACATACAACCGACGACGACATCGTCCTACTCGTCCGTAACCCGACACTCCCGCCAACAAGCTCTGACAAACCGAACTCTGCGGGGCGAGCTGCTTGCTTGCTAAACGACGAGCCAGTTCGCATCTACGTTCCCCTTCTCATGCGCCCTTGGATCATTGTTGTTGTTGTTGTTGTTGTTGTTGTTGTTCTCACATTAACTCGCATAATCAAGTCCGTGGTCACAGGACAGGCTCCAGTCACTCTGGAGCTGAGGAATACCCCAGGGAAACCACACACACAACCCAAGGTGGTACACGCATATATCACAGCTGACGCAATTCATGCCTCCACCAGAAACATATAAAAGTGAAATCGGGAGTCAGTCTACGATGTGCCAGGTCCAGGCCGGTGCATACGTCTCACTACTCACGCCTGGAGGAACCAAATATTCCGATTGCCACCCAAGTAAGACTACCACGTATATATTACACGTAGTATCTATCACTACGCACACGCACGACAGGCATAAGTCAATTGGAGAAAAATAAACAAAGAAAAGAAAAGAAGATAAAGGAAAGGAAAGAAAAAAGAAGAAAAAACGAAACAAGACGAAAAAGGCAAGCAAAGAGAAAAAAATTACAAGAAAAGCAAGAAAAGACAAGACAGGAAAGCAAGGAAAGAAGAAGAGCAAAAAAGAAAAAAGAAATAGAAAAAGAAAAGAAAGAAAAATTTCATACTCACAGACCTTAGGAACTGGCTAAGGATGGCATTGGGCTAACAGAGGGTATCACGTCCATCATCAATGGCACCTGGGAGAGAACGCAGCATGGCGAAGAAGTCAGGGCGGTCTTATGCTATCTTGTGACGGCCATTAGATCATGCAAGCTTGCCACTCGACGGCCTCCTGCCACCTTGGCACCACGCGCACGTTGCGCATGCTGGAGCATTTTTATTGGTGGATTGGCATGAGTGTGTGTACCCGGTGGTGGCTTCGCCACTGCTTGAAGTGCCAAGCGCGGAAAACCCCACGGCTGACTGTCCGCTGGCCCATCATCACAATGCCTCTGCCGGAAGGTCCAGGTATCGCCGCCAGTGTTGACTACTTCGGCCCCCTTCCGGTCACACCACGAGGCAACACCTACATCCTGCTGTTCACCGATCGCTTCAGTAGGGGGGCCGACATGTTCCCCGTCACTGCCGCTGAGTTCACCGCGGAAGGTACAGCCAATATCCTGGTGAACCAATACATCCCCTTGTGGGGGTGCCCGCGCACCATACTCTCAGACAACGGACTGCAGTTCTGCTCCAAGCTTTCACAAGCTGTATATCAGCTGTTAGGTGTACACAAGCTTGCTACAAGCTCATATCACCCCAACTGTAACGGGGGCGTTGAGCGGGTAAATCACACTATGGCACAAATGCTGGCTATGGTCGTCAACGAGTGACAAGACGACTGGGACTTGCATCTGCCCCACGTAGAATTCGCTTACAACAACTCTGTCAGCGCGGCGACGGGTTTGGCGCCCAACGAGGTCCACATGGGCAGACTCCCACGGCTCCCCCTGACGATTTTCGACCGCACAGGTGTCGTGGGACACCAGAGTCTGGCCCGTGACCACCTGGCCTATTGCGATTTGGCCACCGACCGGCAAAAGCGCGCAAACGACATTGTCCGCGCACACCACGCCCTCACCGTTTCCCGTGTTAACCGCAGAAATTCCGCCCTCGCCAACGCGCTGCGTCCAGCACCTAACTTCACTGTGGGTGGTTAGGCATGGGTATACAATTCTGCCTCTACCATCCGCTAGCGTGTGAAGGCGAATACCGACGCCAAAGTACTCAAGGCCAAACTCGCGCTTAACTGGACGGGCCCATACAAGGTCCTGGCCGTCGGTCCCTGCTTCGCCGCCAAGACCCAGGACGGCTCGCCGCTCGGGAGCAACCTCCTTTATTTGGATCTCCCTTCCGACCTGCCTGGTTCGGACGCTCGTCGGCGTGTGGCCATCGAGCGCTGCAAACCCTGTGCCAACCCCCACGACAGCGGGGACATGCCCAAATACCTACCGGCTGGGCTGACACAGTATGTGCTCAACAAATTTTCCAAGAAGTCCCCGCCGTACCACGTCACTCAAGACGACGTTTCGACTCCCCTCCAACGGCTAGAGGTGGAGCAGATCACTGGTCATCAGTCGGTACGGGGGTGAGGTGGCGTCATCGCGGTGCTATACAAGACGCATTAGGCGGGACTCTCCGAACCGTCCTGGGAGCGGGAAATGGACCTTCACCTCTCCCGCTCCCACATCTTGCGTTATTGGGATGGAACCCCGGACCAGCACCGCCAAACCAACCGCCTTTACCGCCGAATGCGGATCGGAGCGGCACAGCGTGAGCTCTCCCGCAACAACGGGGAACGTTTCCTAGCACCGGGCTACGCCTGTGTTCCCCCCACCGATTGGTTCCGTCGCTACCACGACACAGTACTCCCTAAGGGAGCTCACGTTTGGTACAAGGGAGACGATGGTTTATGATGGCTAGGAAAAATTAGCGCGAGCACTATCGAGGACGAGGTATACCTGGTCCGCTTTCTGGACGACCCGGGACCGATTGAACTCCCTCTTCCCCCGGCGCGCTACACGACTTCAACGGGAGCCGTACGAGGTTCTTGGTGCTTGCAAGTTCACATCGCCAGTGCGCTTCCTCGGGGAATCCAACGTAACGTAGACGAATCTCGAGGCGCGGCCGTGGCCAGTTGACTTCCAAGCCACCACCGCTCCTCGATAGTTCTTCATTTTTTTTAGTTATGAGTTTTGCGTCTTCGTCTTTGGGTCGTTCGTAGTGTCCTGAGGGTCTTCATCGAGTTTTGGGGCGGTTCTTTCCATTTTTTTTTTGCTGTCCTGCCGAACTCCCTGCTCAGTGCCGGGTCAGGGTTCGGGTAAAACGCCGCTATCTGAGGCGCAGGGCTGTCGCCTTTTTGTCATTGTTCAATTTCGCCCTGCCGACGCCCCCCTCAGCCCAGAGCCGGGGGGCCACCAGTGTACGGGTCTGTGTGTCTTCTTTTATGTTTTGTGTGTTGTATTTGTTCTGCTTTGTTTTTTCTTCGTCTTAACACTTCCTCCCCTAGCGGGGCTGTAAGGGGTTGACACCTTCCATCCCGGGTATTCGTCGTTTCTTCGTCTAACCCCAAGCCTTGCCGATGGCCCGCGGGTGTTTTTTCGCATGATTTCTCCCTTGTGTTAGCGCCTGTGTTCCCCTCCATATCGACGAGGGCTCGCCTCGCCATAGTACCTTTTCTGTGGTTGGTTTACCGTAGAGCCTTTCCTGCCCCCCCCGCCACACCGGCGGCATGCGGCAGGTTCTAGAGCCTTTTCTGCCCCCCCCGTCAAACCGGCGGCATGCGGCAGGTTTTTGATGGGTGACTATTGCCTTGCTGTAGGGTCTGCTTTTCTTTCTACTGCTTTTCTTCGCGTGTTCCTGGCTCCATAGCCAGACGGTTAGAGGTGTGGGAGTGTGGTTTGAGGAGCCGCATCTTCGACTCATGGTCTAGTTCGTAGAACCGGAGTTTCCCCGAATCTCCCATATTTCTGCATATGCGACTCATCATGGTGGGCTAGTGTTAAGATACGGCCTCCAAAGGCCTGTAGGTATCCGAATTTGAGATCATTTGGATGGGTTTCGTATGATAAGGTTGGCGGTTTATATTCGAGGAAGTTAGGAATTAGATCGGAGGCACGCACCTCCGATCTCAGAAGCTATCCCGGGCTCTGGTGGAAACGAATAAAGCTACATATCTACGAAGGAACGAAAGTGAGTACTCTCCGAGGACCTGCTCAATTGGCAGACCTGGAGGGGGCACTCTGTGTCCCCCACCTTTAATTTAACATTAATACGCGCGATCGGAGGATCACACACAATGTTGCGAAGATCAGTGTCGACCAAATCCTTGATCTCATAGCTGGAGTGTATTTTAATATTTTATGTGACCTAAACCTCTTGATCCCCCCCCCCCCTCCTTTTTTTTTGTTTTCTTCTTTTTTTGTATTTTCCTCGCTATCTCTTGCTTCAACGCCCCACCTAATATCAAAATCCGCCAGAGTAATAAACACTTCCACGTACTGGACATCGCCTCGTTATCGTTTTAGAACCGTCCATGCCGCTGCTGCAATTCCCACCCACCCCCGCCCTCAACGCCCCCTCCTTCCCCACCACCCGCATCATCGCCTAGACCTAGCACCACGTGTATAGCAAATCCCTACATCTATACGACCTGAAACCCTTCCCCCCGCCCCCCGCTCCCCCCGGCACATTTCCCCCCCCTCCCCCACAAGAAGGATTTATAGTTTCCACGCACAAATCGACCTGCCCCACCCGTCCCCTCCCCCCCCTCCCCCCCTCCCGCCCCCCTTTTGATCAAACTCAGGCCCCCACGTCCTTCAAAACTCCGCCCTCCCCTCACCGGTTATTCGACTTACAGGATTCCCTTGATAAACTGATGCATTTCCTTCCACAGCTGTCAGATTTTGTCCCCCTCAGGAACGGGTTATATATTTTCCGCGCACAGACTGCCTAACATCACCCTGTTGACCCTGATAGCTACACTGCTGTGGTTGCAAGGGGAGTCGCCGACCTATATCCTTAATGAGGACACACAACCTGTAATACGCGCGATCGGAGTATCACACACAGCTTGCAAAGATGAGTTTCGACAAATTATTCGATCTCATAGCTGGAGTGTTTTTTTTTTTCATACTAAATACAGACAAGGGCATGAAAACACGTTTGTTTTTTAAGCTGCACCAAGCGAAGGTCGTAGTAAACGTCATCCATGGAAGAAACCAGCTGTTTGCATGCGTTCGTCCCGGTGTCGCATCGGGGGGGGCGGTTTTTTCCACAGTACTATTTAGAGCAGCATAGGAGGCGTGGAAGACGTACTGTACGTGCTGTTGCTGTGGTGCCTGTGTCTGCGGTTCTGCTGGTTTGTTTGATTGCTTGTCGGTCAACCGGAAAATAGGGCGTCGTCGTGTTTTAATACGAACACAATGCGTAGTTAGTTGACAGTTGATTGCGTGTTGCTTCCTGCTTGACTTTTTGTTCTCCTCGCTACCGGTTGCTGTATGATCATCTTGTGATGAAGTGGATTTATTTCTGCTGCAACGATGTCCAAGCAAGTAGTTGCACCGATCTCGCACTCGATTGGGACTGAACTATGGCATTGGTCCATGTTGATTGTGCAACTTCTTCAATAATCATAGGCCGATATATCATGAGATGATAGTCACTAAGCTTTCTTAACTTCTTGGTGGTGTTCTGCGTTTTCCACGAACCCTAGCAGGGCCAATCAATTGAGTACCCACCGTTTGCGGGGCGGTATTGAGGCGGGGGGTCAAATGAAATGTTGATGTACCGGGGTTAGGGTGTACGAATAAAAAATACAGCAGTACGAACGGCCCCGTTTCTTTCATTTATTTTATTGGTTGTAGATACCTCGAAGGATTATCTCCGAACCGGTGGTTGGACCCTGTACTTTGTGGCGCTGGCGTTATATCAAATTCAGCTAAGGTTTTCACACCATGCAGGAGCTGTGTCGACAGGGAGAACTCGGTTTTTGTCCCCGGTTTGTTGGGGTTGTAGATCGTTATTGGAAGGACTTCTGAAACGGGCATGGGGCATGGGACTATATATATGTATATCATTTCCCGTGGTCACGATGCCCGATATCCGAGCCCTATCCAATCAGCGGTGAGCCAATATCTATCGTTGGTGTTTCCACATCGTGCGAGGCGGTGTCGAAGCGGATGAATATCGTTAGCGTTCCCGCGTTGTTGGATCTGTAGATATTCGCGGATTTTATTAACCGGGGATATGACCCTATCTCCCCCGTTTGCGACGGAACTGCCTCCCATTGCTGGGGCCTCCTTCTAAGGTGGCGCTGTGGAGCTCAAATCATGTTCAGCGATTAGCCAACGGGACTGGGGTTTCCAGACCGTGCGGGGCGGTGTTGACCCAAGAAAACTCTGTTTTCTTGCCCGGTCGGCCGAATGTGTAGATATATGGGACGACATCTGGACCGGGGATGGGACCTTATCCTCTCCCAGGGTGGAGCTGGCTCAGTATACGACCTCCACAGCCAATCAGAGACCGGCCGGTGTGGGGTTGGGATTTCCACATCGTGCGGGGAGGTATTAACCCCGGTGATGTCCGTGTTCGTCCCCGGGTCGTCGGATTTGTAGATGTATGGATGGATTTCGATCCCGGAATGAGGGGTCCTATCGTCCCCGGGTGGTGCATATACTATATGTACAAGCTTTGGCCAGCGATCAGTCAATCAGGCGAAAAAGCCATATATTTCTTTTTTCGCCTAAACCTCGAGCATGAGTACTAAATAACTGCCAAAATCTTAAGTGCTGTTGCGTGTTGTGTGTGAGCGATCTACTGTACCATGCACGGTATAACAGAAGCTGGCTCTGTGCGCGCCTCTCAGTGGTTACGAATAGAACATGCAGAAGACGCGGTCAGTCACCTTGCTGGCCCCGGATGCTTGACAGTCAAAACATAATGTGAAACACACTCAACACATATCTTCGTGGCCCGACTAAAGGGTTGGTCGGCGTATACACGGATTTATCGATCGAAATCAGATTAAGCTCGGAATCATTTCACTTATTTAAAAACGGCAGCAAGTAGTCCATTCTTAGGCTATATCGAACTTTTGGCATTACCTTAACGGTCTCCTGCACTACTTGCATTTCGCGTGGAAACTCGTGAAAGCTTCCGTGGAAGCTTTCTCTGCTTCCATGGAAGCTTCCATGCAAGATATAGAAGCTATGGAACCTTCCATGGAAGCAATGGAAGCTTCCATGGAAGCTTCCGTGAAAGCTTCCATGGAAGATATGGAAGATATGAAAGCTTCCACGGAAGTAACTTCCACGGGAGCTTCCACGAAAGCTTCACCGAAAGCTTCCATGGAAGTAACTTCCACGAAAGCTTCCATTCCACGGAAGTCTTCATGGAAGCTTCCGTGGAAGCTTCCATGGAAGATATGGAAGATATGAAAGCTTCCACGGAAGTAACTTCCACGGACGCTTTCATGGAAGCTTCCGTCAGCTTCCGTGGAAGCTTCCATGGAAGGTATGGAAGATATGAAAGCTTCCGTGGAAGTAAGTTCCACGGGAGCTTCCACGAAAGCTTCAACGAAAGCTTCCATGGAAGTAACTTCCACGAAAGCTTCCATGGAAGCTTTCATGGAAGTAATGGAAGCTTTCGCGGAAGTTATGGAAGCTTTCATGGAAGTAACTTCCACGGAAGTCTTCATGGAAGCTTCCGTGGAAGCTTTCATGGAAGATATGGAAGATATGAAAGCTTCCACGGAAGTAACTTCCACGGAAGCTTTCATGGAAGCTTCTGTCAGCTTCCGTGGAAGCTTCCATGGAAGGTATGGGAGATATGAAAGCTTCCGTGGAAGTACATTCCACGGGAGCTTCCACGAAAGCTTCCACGAAAGCTTCCATGGAAGTAATGGAAGCTTTCGTGGAAGTAATGGAAGCTTCCACAGAAGTTACTTCCATGGAAGCTTAGGGTTAGGGTTAGGGTTAGAGTTAGGTTGCTTTCGTTGAAGCCCCCGTGAAAGCTTTCATGGAAGCTTCCGTGGAAGTTGTTTCCGAGGAAGTTGCTTCCGCGGAAGCGTTCGTGAAAGCTCCCGTGGAAGTTGCTTCCGTGGAAGTTGCTTCCGTGGAAGTTGCTTCCGTGGAAGTTGCTTCCGTGGAAGCTTTCACGAAAGCTTTTATGGAAGCTTCCGCGGAAGCAACTTCCACGGAAGCTTCCATGAAAGATTCCACAGAAGGGCTTCCGTGGAAGTTGCTTCGGTGGAAGCTTCCGTGGAAGCTTTCATGGAAGCTTCCGTGGAAGTTGCTTCCGTCAAGCTTCCGTAGAAGCTTTCGTGGAAGTTGCTTCCGTGAAAGCTTCCGTGGGAGCTTACGTGGAAGTTGCTTCCGTTGCTTCCGTGGAAGCTTTCATGGAAGCTTCCGTGGAAGTTGCTTCCGTGGAAGCTTCCATACTTCCATGGAAGTTTCCAATGCTTACACGGAAACTTCCACGCTTCCATGGAAGCTTCTATGGAAGCGATGGAAGCTTCCGTGGAAGTCGTAGAAGCTTCCATATCTTCCATGGAAGCTTCCATGGAAGCTTTCACGAGCTTCCACCAAACATGAAATAGTGCAGGTGGCCCCGCCGGCAGGGCGGCCGAGGCCGGAGGTTGGAGAGCACGCCCCCGAATCAATCGCGACCAAATACAATTCCTGCGACGAGCGGTGTGGGTCAAAACGCTAAGCGCAAGGCTAGAAAAATGGATTTATAGATATACATACATACATACAAAGACTCCGCATGTGTAGGGCAGGGTAGCACCCCGAATTGTTCGATTCCATATTTGATAGAGACTAAAACAAATACTTCACACGTAAACATAGTCTACGCGTACAGTGTTTAAGATAGGGCCACCTGCATTACCTGCCGGCGCCGACCTCGTGGGGACCTGTGCGGGCGACAGCAAGGTCGAGATCTACGGCATGCTTAGCCCGCTGGGACAAACATGCCGTCCACGTCTCGGGGCGATATATATATGTATATATATGTCAGTAAACATGGGATAACTCAGCGAGGTTCCTTTTTCGTCTTTTCAGACAAGGCGTACAGCCTGCAACTTCCGACAACTGGGACGAGGTCTTGGGGCATAGGCCACTACAGCGGGTAATACCAACGGGGATGTTGAGGCATGGTGCATGGCGCCTAAGATCCTGCTAAGCATCTGCTTGGGTGCAAGCTCAACGTCACTTTTTACAACAACTACTGCGCTGTGTTCCAGGCATCAGTCAATCGACAGTCGACAATCCAGCGGTCAATCGAAAAAAATGTCGATTCAGCCGATTCCACAGACATAATCATTTTTGTATACGGGGTTGTGTTTTGTTGCTGTTCGTTGCTGTTTGCTTTTGGTGCGTGCAGATTGTCTTGAATGGAGTGATTCACGCGTACATATCGTGTGTCCTTTCACACCTCAAAATGTGTACCTGTTGGTGAAAAAAAATCAGCTGTACTGTTGTGCTTCGCGGTGCGGGACATAACGCCCGCTATGTCAAACTTTCTTTTAGATGTTGTCGACCACCGCCCAGCAGCTGCCACGACCATCGCCAGCACACTGCTGAGCACTACAGCGGCAGTAGTACTCTCCCACTCTCTCGCATCTGTCGACTGCCCAGCTCTCCATATGGACCCGCTGAGTCGGTCTCCGGCCAAGGGATCAAACACAGCCGAGGTCGTGGAAAACGTCGGCTGTGGGCGTAAATTATAGCGTGGAACTCATATTTGCAAGCTGTGTGTGACACCTCGATCGCGCGTACTACGGAGAGTGTAGTTGTTTAGATAGCGTTTTACAGTTTCTGGTGGTCTTCGTACCAAACAAACTCGCCACCTAAAGAGAGCATTCTCAACTCCTGGCATTAAGTGTGACCTCCATTTTTCATCACATCCATAGCTTCTTCTAAAATTTTGGGCACGACGCGACCGGCGGCCGTTCAGGCCACCGGCGAAACCCCTTCGTATACTATATAATGTATTTGCTGTTCTTCTTGCAGCCTTGACCATAACATCAAGGGGCTGCTCGTCTATGGCGGCCTGCCGCTCGCGGGCGAGAGCGGATGACAATGGCTGCGCGCTTTCGGCAGATATGGTCATTTTCTTCAACCTCTCCGTAGAAGAGGCTACATCTACCAAAGACGGAACTTGCCGTTTTAGAGTTTGTACCGCTTTGACGTCAGGGGGAGGTGACCCGACTTCCCCCCCTCCGAAGAATCGAAGGGTGGGGCCAAGGTGTAGTAGCCAGCCTCCCGACCCGAGTTCTAGCGGCTCGACTTTCCCCCAGAAGACCTGATGTGGCCTCCTCCTCCTTACCGCGGTGCATTGAGCCCATGCGGCGCCCCTTCCCACCACCCACGCTGCTGTGGCCGGAGCCGCTTTGGTGATTCCTGCCGGAACCGCCCCCCCGATGGTCGCGGCCATTGCTCCCGCCACCCCCACGACGGTCGCGGCCACCACCGTCTCCGCCGCCGCCGTCGCGGGCGTGGTTGAGATTGGCGATCTGGTTCACCAAACCTTCGACGTACTCCGAGAGGCTCGGCCAGAGGATACGCTCGGATGTGGACGCGTGGGCGCTTCTGAGCGCGTCACAGAGGGCGAGAACGATGACGGTGAGGTGCTGAGTGAAGTATGAAACAGGGCCCGTCTTGCCTCTCGCGTCGCGCACCGATAGTCGCTGATCAGGTATCTGGGACAGCACTGCCGACGCTGCTGCTACAACCTGGCCCGCTTGGTCCGTGCCCAAATGCGCGCTCCTGTCCACTGCCGCCATGCAGTGGACACTGCCGTCCAGGAAGGCCCCGTCCTTCGAGATGGTCGGTGTCGCCGGGGCGGGACGGGTCGCAGCCGCCGGGGGAGGGGCTCCCACGGCATCGGCGGGCGGGTCTCCTAGGATACCGCAGCCGGGTGGTTCCCAGCGCCCGTGGCAGGGGCTCCCTGAGCAGGAAAAGCGCCCGAAAAAGATATGGGTTCCAAACCCGTCAGGGGAGAGGGGCGCGACGTTGACTGTGCGACAGGGTAGGCCAGGGGGCTGAGCTGGGGGTTTCGTGGAAACAGCGGCGGGGTAAGGCCCTGGACCCTTGTACGGGGTTCCCGCCGCAACAACGGCAGGAACGCCCGAAGAATAGGGCGCCACCGCAGCTGTAGCGGCGGGAACACAACCACTCCGTCGGTGCTTGTCGCCGGGCTTGGCGATAACTCTTTTAGCGCGCAGGACGGCAGCATCTGCCTCCTGCGACTTTCGAGCTGCCGCCGCACCTCTGATGCTCTAGCGCGATCCCCCTCCTCCCACTCCCGCATGACGCGGGATTTCTCCTCGGCTGCTGCTCACGTCCGCCGCTCCGCTGCCGCGTAGGAGGTGACGGCTTTGGCTTGTGCCACCTCGACGGTGGCTAGCGCCTCGGTTTGGGCACGGGTGGCCTCCTTTTGAGCTAAAGAGGCCTTTCGGGCGGCGTTGGACAGCACCAAATCCTGGACAGCACCTGTCCCTAGAGGGAGGCCGAGGAAATTTCGGACGTCGACCGGGGTCCTCTGCCAGTGGTCCTCAGTGAGGACACCCTGGAACATGGGGGGCAGGGCCGGAGGGGGAAGGAGCTCTGGTTGGAGGGATGACCCCTCGCCATGGTCCCGGTGGGCCGGCCCAGATGGCTCCAGCTCCTAGAGTAGCAGGGAGCCCGTCCTCGCCGGGGGGGTGGTCGGTGGCGGCGCAACCCCGTCCCCCTTTCACGGAGGGGAAGGGTGTCGTTGCCCGTGTCGCCATGCGGGGCGAGGGCGTCGTCAATTTCGCCCTCCGAGAGGTAGGACGAGGCGCTCCCCTGGTCCTCGAAGGGTTGGTAGCGAGCGCCGCGGCGTCGGCCGTACGTGTCCCTTCCCCGAACCTCGTCCGATCCCGTAGATATCTGGGTAGGGGGGGGAGGATAGGGGGGTGGGCCGGAGGGGGGGCAGAGGGGGGTGCAGCGGTGAGCGGTACTCAGGCGTAGTAGTATCACGAGACGTGGTCGTGCAGGGCGCAACGAGATCTACTGCAGCAATGCGCGCGCCCGACGCGCGCATATCAGTACAGGGGGCGTCGCTCCCAACCCCATCGGCAGTACAGAGCGCGATCGCAAAGGTGGCTGCGCTCGCAGTAGCGGCAGCAGCGCTGTGGGGTGCTGGAGTAAACCCATATGGGACCGAAGACTCGTGCACCGCCTGTGCTCGTCACAGCAGCAGCAACGACATTGCTAGGTGCTGACGAAAAATCATCTGCGGTCACAACAGCGGCGGCAGGCTCATGTACAACAGTGGGTACGCTCGATACAGCAGTACCAATGGCACTGCGAGGCGCTAACACCTAAGCATCTGCGGTCGCATCAGCTACGGCAGGCTCATGTACAGCAGCGGGCACGCTCGCCACAGCGGTACCAACAACACTGCGAGGCGCTGAGGCCGAAGTATCTGCGGTTCAAACAGCGGTGGCAGGCTCGTGTACAGCAGTGGCTACGCTCGCCACCGCAGCAGCGGCAGCAGCCGCTTCTGCGGCTGCTAGGCGCCTGAGGCGACGAGCGCTCCGAGCCGAGGGCTCCCGTAAAGCGGGGGCAGTCTCGACATCTAAAACCGTACTACCAATGGAGCGTTCAATACTGTTTGCAAGTGGTACTGGGTCGCCCGAACATAGCCGGTGGGCACAGCAGCGTTACTATCCGCAGGAAACAATATCTCAGTGCGATCTGATTTGTATATATCAGAGGTTGTGCGGGGATTCGCCCCAGCCACGGGCGGGGGGAAATTCCCCGAGAGCAGACCCTCGAGCCTCCCTACCAGGGCCAGCTCCGACCGTCCCTCTACCAGGAGCGGCTGCTGCGGTGGGTGGAGGGTATGCCTCGGCAAAACTGTGCTTGGTTTGGCTCGTATGGCTTGATTATGCATCGGCTTGTGTACAAACTCGCATCTGAACCAGGGCCGAGGCCAAGGCTATCTGCCAAAAGGGTGTACATGGACCACAACGCTACCCCAGCGGTGCTGGGTAGTGCCAGGGACAGAGGCATGGCTGATGACTTCAACGGCAGTGCTCCACCAGCAGAACTTGGAAGGGTTCGGAAAAGAGGCGTGGTCGGTGGCGTGAACGGCAACGCTACACCAGCAGGACTGGGTATGGCTCGGGACAGAGGCGTGGCCGATGGCGTGAACGGCAGCGCTACACCAGCAGGACTGGGTACGGCTCGGGACAGAGGCGTGGCTGGTGGCGTGAACGGCAACGCTTCACCAGCAGGACTGGGTATGGCTCGGGACAGAGGCGTGCCTGGTGGCGTGGACGGCAACGCTACACCATCAGGGCTGGGTATGGCTCGGGACAGAGGCGTGGCTGGCGGGTTCGCGCAACAGAAGGCGCGTATGGTTGTTGAAACCTCGGCGTGCATATTGATTCAAAATCATGTCTGGGTCAAAATATCTAGCTTCGCCGGAGGCGCGGCCCTCCTCGCGAACGTGGTCGGTGGGGGGGTGGCTCACTGGCACCGTGGGTGAGCTGGTCTATGGCAAGGGGCTCTTCCAGGGGCGCCCAGCTTGTTTCAGAGGGACGTGGGGAGCCCGTGCTAGGTTGGTTCATCGGTGGACGGGGAAAGAAGCGAGAGCTAGCTGCATACTCTACTCGTAAGTTGGTGAAGTGAGCGATCGATGGGAAAGCTGCGAAGGGAGAGTGCCCAAAACCGCAACGACGCCATGTATAAAAGTATTAAAGGGCAGTTACAGGCACAGGCCACCCTTTCCAGGTTTCTGTACTATTAATAGGCAGGTTCCACGTTGGCCACTCACTTGTACTAGATAAGCTATTGTATTAGTTCCACAAACTCCACGGACGAACTGAATAGCATCCAATTCCGCGAGGCAAAAGCAGCATCCCCTATTTCCCATACGCACATGCCTTCAAAGGCATGTGAAACCCTTTTACATCCAGCCATATCCCATATGTTACGCCTTGTTAGGCTCCCAGGGGAATACCATAACACCTTTCTGATCTTCTTGCACCATATTCTTCAGAACGCTTCCTCCTGCCGTTTTTTTGGGGGGGATTTTTCTTCTTTTTTCTCTCTTAGTTCTTATTTTACTGGTTTGTATGGTCTGGCTTGTAATGTTGTGAAATTGGGGTATTATTGCACCCGGTACGTTAGCATTTCAATTTCTTTACCTTGATAAATTGTGATTTTGTTTTATGTTTGCTCTTGTCTCAGTCTGTGACCACATCTTTGTATCTCTCTAGGATGAAGAATCAGCACGGCCACTGGATATACTGATGATGTCTTTGCGTAGAAAGAACGGCTTAATGTGAAGACAACCCTTTCGAGACTAGACTATATATTTTATGGTACTTTGTGGTTTAAAGTTTTGGTATACGTCATTAATTGCAGTTATTCAAAAAATCATCAAACATGAAATGTACAAATAAATACGAAAAACACAACGCACGAATGCACAATACGAACACCACAGGCAAGAGGTACAAAAACAGCGAATCTGCCGGCACGGCACCATTGACTAATGGCTAAAGAGCGTGGCGGAGCAACCAGCTATACCACCACCGCCCACCGCCTTAGCCACCTTTACCAAAGCACAAGAAGAACAGCCATAATAAGCACCAAGTGTGTGTTCGGTACGGTACGTAACGAGGCGTACCGGCGGTATATGCCGCCGGTATTACCGGTACCGGACACTTCGGTAAGTTCGGTACGGCTTCAATACCGGTACGACATCAATACTGGTACCGGAAATTTCGGTAAGTTCGGCACGACATCAATAGCGGTACTGGCGGTGCCAGTACAGACTTTCGTACCTGTACCGGACAAATCGGTAAGAAGTTCGGTACGACGTCAATACCGGTACCCGACATTTCGGTAAGTTCGGTACGACATCAATACCGGTACCGGAAACTTCGGGAAGTTCGGGAGGACATCAATACCAGTACCGGCGGTACCGGTAAGCACGTATGCACCGAGCCGGTGCCGGTATTGGTACAACACCGCTACCGGTACCGGACACCTCGGTAAGATCGGCACAACAGCAACCCGGTACCGGACATTTCGGTTCGTTTGGCACGATATTAACCCGATTCCACCACATTGTGACGTCATCCCTTGGAGCTTTGGCTCCAGGCAGCACCCCAGGCCACACACACCCTGGTCCCCAAGCATCTTCTAGTACGTTCGGTATGCCGAGACTCTGAGCACGCATGAACAACGACGCAAAATCCCAGAGGGAGGTGGCCTCCAGCAGTGGTGTCACCGCCTCTGGTGGAGGGTCATCTGTAAAGTGTGCCAGCTCCCACACACACCAGCGCCGGCGGCAGAAGTTATTGACAAGGACGCGGAAAAGAAAGCCGTGTCGGTGATTTTGCCTGCTCCTGTGTACAACTCGCTCACAGGAGACGTGCACGAGTTGCCGGCGGAGATTATCAAAGCCGTCGATGGTTTCCCGGGGCCGGCCGGTTTTTGGGGGGGAAGGGACGCATGAAGCCTCGTTTATGTACTCGATTGGCGTGTACGTCGAAAAAAACGACGGGAAGACGGCGCCCTGCTGATAATCCAAATCGTACCTTACCTTTTGATCACCCTATCGAGGCGAAGAGAAAATAAGAGAAAAATGTTGAAAATATAAGAACCAATTATAGCTCAGTACAATTTTATACCTCAGCGGGTACCCCCGGCCAATACCGGACATGCTCTGTACATGTACCATGTACCGCCAGTTAATGTCCAGTTTATGTACCTAAGCACAAGTGTGCGTCGGTACCTTACCGGCGATCTTTACCGCCGGTACTGCCGGTATATGTATTCAAGTGTGTGCCGGTGCCGGTAACGTTACCGGTACCGGACGCTTCGGTAAGTTCGGTACGACGTCAATACCGGTACCGGACACTTCGGTAAGTTCCGTACGACATCCATACCGGTACCGAGAATGCCTGTACCGTACCTAACACACCCTTGATAAACACAGCCGACCACCAGCACCACACCGCAAGCACAGCCACTAGAAAGAAAGATTACCACATGGTACAATCGTTCTTGCGGCAGAGTTCGGAATACTCCATAAGAAGACGTCGCCCGTGTGGAAACACTTGTCGAAGTTTGAGCCGACACAGTGCTCTAAAATTAAAACGTGAGAGCACGGTAGCCGCGACGTTTTCTGCCAAAAATAATATATATATTATAAAAAATGAAAATACACTCCAGCTGTGAGATCGAAGATTTCGTCGAAACTCACCTTTTCAAGCTGTGTGTGATACTCCGATCGCGCGCATTACGAGTTGTGTGTCCTCATTAAGGATATAGGTCGGCGACTCCCCTTACAACTACAGTGTAGCTATCAGGGTCAACAGGGTGATTTTAGTCAGTCTGCGCGCGGAAACTATAAAACCCGTTTCTGAGGCGGACAAAATCTGACAGCTGTGGAGGGAAATGTATCCTTTTATCTAGTGAATCTTGTAAGTCGAATAACCGGTGAGGGGGGGGGGGAGTTTTGAATGACGTGGGGGCCTGGTTTTGATCAAAAGCGAGCGGGTTTGGAGGGGGAGGGGGGGGGGGAAGGGGGGGCAATTTGTGCATGTAAGCAATGAATCCTTTCGAGGGGAAAAATCTGACGGTTTTGGCATCAGTTTATTATTGGGGCGGGGTTGGGGCGGGGGTGGGGCGTGTGGGGCAGCTCAATATGTGCGTAGAAACTATACATTATTTTGAGGGGATAAATGTGACGGTTTTGGAAATAATGCATCAGTTTATCATGTATATCCTGGGGTAAGTCGTACAATCAGTGAGTAGAGAGAGGGTGGAGTGTTCGAGGGGGTGGGGTTGGGATGGTTTTGGGGGGGGGGAGGTGGGGGGTGGGGGCGGGGGGGGGGCGGGGGAGGTGGGGGGTGGGGGCGGGGGGGGGGCGGGGGGGGGGCGGGGAAAGGAAGGGTTTTAGGTGAGGAGTTTGTTATACGTGTGGTGCTAGGTCTAGGCGATGGTGTGGGTGATGGGGAAGAAGGGGGCGTTCGGGGCGGGGGGGTGGGGAAAGCAGCGGCATGGATGGCTCTCGAAAGATAATGAGGTGATATCCTGTGCGTAAAGTGTTTATTAATCTGGCGGATTTCGATATTTATTTGGTGGGGCGTTTGAGTAAGGGAGAGCGAGAGGGGGGGGGGGGGATTTTTTAGCAGGTTTAGGTCACAAATAATATTCAAATACACTTCGGCTGTGAGATCAAAGATATGTAGGGGCTTGTTGTACGCGTGGTGCTAGGTCTAGGCGATCGTGCGGGTGGTTGGAAAAGAGGGGGCGTTGAAGGGGGGGGGTCGGGGGGAAAAGAATTGAAAATTACGTCATGGATGGTCAGAAAGGTAATGACGTGATATCAACTGTGTATAGGTGTTTATTACTCTGGCCGATTTCGATTGTGAGTGGGGCGTTTGGACAAACTAGGCGGAAGGGGGGGGGGGATCGGGGGACGGGGGGGGGGGGGCGGGGGGGGGGGGGGGGAAGGGTTGGGGTTTTTCATGAACAAGAGGGGTCAGGGGAGAGGGAGGGGAGGGGGGGGGGGGGGCGGGGGGCGGGACATTTCAATATGTGCGCGGAAACTATAAATCCTCGAAGGGGACAAACCTGACGATTGAAGCCCTTTATATCATCTGGCTTGTAATGTTTACTATTCTAGAAGGTTTGATGTTCGATGCAGCATGCAACCCAGTGTTTATGTGTAGTAAATAAAGTGTTAAATCTTCATAAGTCGTTGTTTATATACCGTCGTCCCGTTCCACCGTGAGAAATATATACCTTCCCGCCCCCCCAGCAAAAATTATATGAAAAGATTTCAAAGATGAGTTCGACTATAGCATTAAATAAATATTCCACCTACTGCTGTGCGGTATTAAGGGTAGCGCTTTTTTTCTTGTAATATGTTATAAAAATAAAAATACGCTCCAGCTGTGAGATCAAAGATTTTGTCGTAAACTCATCTTTGCAAGCTGTGTGTGATACTCCGATCGCGCGTATTACTGGCTTTGTGTCATCATTAAGGATATAGGTCGGCGACTCCCCTTGGAACTACAGTGTAGCTTGTGCGACAGTCAAACAGGGTGATGTTAGTCTGTCTGTGCGCGGAAACTATAACGCCCTTTTTTGAGGGGGACAAAACCTGACAGCTGTGGACGGAAATGCATCAGTTTATCAAGTGTATGCCGTAAGTCGTGCAGCCAGCGAGGAGAGGGCGGAGTGTTCGAAGGGGTCGGGGGGGGGGGGTTGGGGAAGGGGGGGGGGGGGTTGGGGAAGGGGTGGGGGGTTGGGGAAGGGGGGGGGGGGGTTGGGGAAGGGGGGGGGGGGTTGGGGAAGGGGGGGGGGAGAGGATTTCCGACAGTTTTCGGTCTTATAGATGTAGGGACTGGCTATACACGTGGTGCTAGGTCTAGGCGATGGTTCGGTTCGTGGGGGAGGAGGTGGCGTTTGGGGGAGGGCGGGGGAGGGGAATGAGTTGGAGCTACGGCATGAATGGCTAAAAAACATAATGAGGTGATATCAACTGCCTGGTAGTGTTTATTACTCTGGCATATTATGATATTGGGCGGGGTGTTTGAACAAGAGGGAGCGGGGGAAAATAAATTAAAATAAAACAAAAGGGGGGGGAGGGGGGGATGTGGGGGGGGATCGGAGCTACGACACGGATGTCTAGGAAGATGATGAGGAGCTGTCAGCTGCCTGGTAGTGTTTCTTACTCTGGCAGAATTTGATTTTAGGTGGGGCGTTTGCCACGATGGTACACTGTCTCGTCCGGGTTCGTGGTGAAACAGTATTGACACCGGCCACAGCTGTGGGGAAACCAACAAGTCGTTGTGCGATACCGTCCCGTCATGTTCAGAGTTTTTACTCCAACAGTCCCGTCCCGCCCCGCCAATAGTTATATATATATATATCACCGTCGTCCCGTCTTCAATTTTTATCCCGTCAAACGGGTTAAAACTTTCCCGTGCCGTCCCATCTCAATAGTTACTCAAAGTGATAGGCCTTAGACGGTTCCGCCAGTCCCCCGTGGCCTTAAAAACGTGAATGGGATGAACGTAAGCTCTCTTCATGTATCCATACAGAGGGAACTAAGCTGTGGTTCCCGAGGTTTGACGATTTCCGTGAGGCGTTTTTCATAGGTCATTCTACCGGGTATGATCCTGGAGACATGATAGAGCTGTTGCGGAAAAGACAAGTTAAACAAAAATACAATAAAATAGGGAGCAAAACGGTATGGCCTGCGCGACCCCTTAAACGCCCAGCCATGTACATTCTAGTATAATGCTATCAACCGATATGTCCCTTGGGCACGTGCCCACCTGTCGTGCAAAACTGCTGCCTGCCACGGGCACGCTTGACGCATCGTTAATCAACCGCGACGCTTGTTCCAAACAATCGGGAACAAAGATGAAAGTATCTCGTGCAGCTATATTTTGAAAATAAAAAGTTCACTCCAGCTGTGAGATCGAAGACGTTGTCGAAACTCATATTATTCGCACACTACTAACTGTGTGTGATTTGCAGCTATATATCGTTACTGCTACTATTATTTCTGTAGAAGAAAGTGGTGACCAGTGCTAACCAAGGCTGACCAAGGCTGTGCTAGGCCAGGCTTAGCTACGGTAGGGTAGGGTAGGGTTCCCCTATTTCCCCTATTTAATAGCTGGTTTGAGCCACCGGTATCACTGAATCCGTGTACCTCACGGACGAATATATTTTTGGCGGTTATTTCATGGCAGAGAAGCTTACCACTCCATCGCGGATTTTTTCATATCGCAGTTTGTTTAAAAACAGCACGAAAGCTTAAGGCCAAAGAGGCACCTGGGTTAGCTTACTAATGCGGTTACTGGCGCGAGGGACCTCGAGCAACTGCAGGTAAGCCCCCTAAACGTGACCAAGTGACGTCACAAAATACATACGGTAGCCTGGGTCCCTACTGCTAATACTACTACTACTACTGCTGCAAAAAAAAGAAAGCGCTCAACTGTCTGATCTCTCCGGGGAGGTGGAGACATCGAGGTCGAGACATCGAGGTCGAGACATCGAGCGAGGTGGGCCCGCCTGGCAAGTAGCGATCCTGGTCTGGATCTTGATCGATCGAAAGCTCCACCGCCTCATGTGGACCGGACGTTTGAGTTTGTTTGCAATTAAGTCAAAAATCAAAGGGGTCAACAGCCTCCAGCGGCGTGTATCTAGGCGCAATTCGATGCGAGTCGAACAGGAGGGGAGAAAGGGCTGAGTTATTTTCTGGACAGAAATGAAGGCGCTCACCCTCACACCGTAGTGGGGAGGGGGAAGAAGAGCCGCCCCAACGCCGGATCTGAGATACAGCTCCTTCATGTAGGAAGGGAAGGGGGAAGGAGAAAATAAAAGCGCGAAGACAATAACAATAGAAGGGATGATGAGCACAAGAACGTACATCCCAGGTACCGGGTGTTATGATGAAAAAAAATATATACTCCAGCCGTGAGATCGAATATTTTGTCGAAACTCATCTTTGCAAGCTGTGCGTGATACTCCGATCGCGCGTATTATGGGTTGTGTGTCCTCATTAAGGATATAGGTCGGCGATTCCCCCTGCAACTACAGTGTAGCTATCAGGGTCAACAAGGTGATGTTAATCAGTCTGTGCGCGGAAACTATAAAACCCGTTTTCGAGGGGGACAAAATCTGACAGCTGTGGAAGGAAATACATCCATTTATCAAGTGTATCGTGTAAGTCGAATGACCGGTAAGGGGAGGGCGGCGTGTTCAAGGGCGTGGGGGCCTGGGTTTGAACAAGAGGGGGCGGGGGGGGGGGACTCAAAACGTGCGTGGGGAAACTATAGATCCTTTAAAGGGATAAATCTGACGGTTTTGGAAGGAATGCGCCGGTTTATTATGTATATCCTGTATGTCGTATAACCAGTGAGACGAGGGCGGAGTGTTCGAGGGGGTGGGGGGTGGGGTGGGTAGGGGGGGGGGGCAAAAGGGGTTTTGACAGCTTTAGGTCGCATAGATGTAGGGACTGACTATACGCGTGGTGCTAGGTATAGGCGATGGTGCGGGTGCTGGGGAAGGAGGGGGCGTTGGGGGTTGGGGGGCTTTAACAGGTTTGGGTCGCATAGATGTAGAGGCTTGTTGTACGCGTGGTGCTGGGTTAGGCGATCGTATGGGTGGTGGGGAAGGAGGGGGGGGGGGGGGCGGGGGGGGGGGGGGGGGATTAAAGCTACGTCATGGATGAATGGCTAGAAAGATAATGACGTGATATCAATTGCGTAGAAGTATTTATTACTCTGGCCGATTTCGATTTTAGGTGGGCCGTTTGAACAAGAGCGAACGCGGAAAAACGAACGGGGGGGGGGCGCGGAAATGAATTGGAGCTACGGCATGGATAGCTAAAAAGATAATGAGGTGATATCAGCTGGCTGGTAGTGTTTACTACTCTGGCAGATTTTGATTTCAGGTGGGGCGTTTGAACAAGAGGGATCGAGGGGGGCGGGGGGCGGGGGGCGGGGGGCGGGCGAGACACTTCAATATGTGCGCGGAAACTATAAATCCTTGAAGGGGACAAATCTGACGGTTGCAGCAATTATACATCCCTTTATATCACCTGCCTGGTATTGTTTACTGAGTATTATTCTCGCGGATTTGATGTTATTATACAGTGTATAGCTTCATAATTTGTTACTACTGTAGTACATGGATCGCAAGATGGAACATTTCAATCGATAGGTACAACCATGTAATTGCCATGGTTTTACCGTGCCGGTGTGGGGCTCTGACATTGCTAATTATATGAAAGAGATACATCTTGCAAAATACAACAGGCGTGGTGATGTGGTCATGTAATGTCACCACCATTGGGCACAAGGGCGAGAAGTGCAAATCGTCAGCGTTTTGAAAGGAACGCGTGGTGTACCCGCGCTCACCTACGGTACTTCGTTAGTCATGCTTCGTTTGGCATAAGTTGGGAGGCGATCAAGCTGAGGGTAAGTACGAAATACCCTACGTAATAGGTTGGTACTGTGGTCTACCGCAATTTCAATTTATCTGCCCGTACTTCCTTTCCCATTATTATTAGCTCAAATGTACGATTTTACGCCCATGGTTTACTGTGCCAATGTGAGGCTCTGAGGTCGCCAATTCCAGGACAGAGATACATCTTAAAAATACAGCAAGCGAGGTGATGTGGTTATGCTATGTCACCACTACTGAACACGAGGGGGAAAGGTGCAAATCGTCATTGTTTTTATTGGTGCGCTTGATGTTCCCGCGCTCAATGACGTTACTTTGGTAGGCATATGCTACTGCGTTTGGTAGAGGTTGTCAGGCGATCATACAGACGGCAGGTAGACACGAGATGCCCTGCGTAATAGGTTGGTTGTGTGGTCTACTGCAGTTTTAACATATCTGCCTGTACTTCCTCTTACTTCACATTATTATGTTCTAGTTTACGATTGTACGCCCTGTTATTAGACTATATACCAGGTGATAACATACCAATAACAGATAGATCGTCACAAATCGTTGGGGACATGCTTTCGTACATATGAAAGACGTAGGTGTATAGACCAGTCTAATATATGGTGATGATGGTACCAAATGAAAAGGTCAAGAGAGCTTGAGACGGAAATAACGCTCAAAGGCTGTCAATACTTTCCACCGATCGGGCTGTTCAAGAATATATGACAATCAATAGCGAAAAATGGTTGTTTTCGGCCCGCCCCGCCAGAGTCGAGAAGGGTGAGGGGCGGGCGGTGTTGGTCATGCATTCATGTTTTGTTTGTCCCTGTGTCGTCTGAGGGGAAAAAAAAAAAGGCGAAAAGTTCGTCGCGCGACATAAACACTAAAAACCAGTTCGTGCGTAGCAAAGCAGAACGTCTTCTTCTACGTATGCATGCACGCCCACTCATCTTGGACGAGGTACTATCGGGTGACCTGCCTGGCTCTGAACGAGTGGCCACGCTATCACCAAAACACAGAGTCTAGGAGAAGACACTGGAGTGCAGACCACAGGACTCGCACACGCGGTCCTGGTCTGGGTATTTCTGCGGGGGTGGGTACACGCTGAGACCGGTATAAATTCGTCACTTTCAGGTGAGACTGGCCTCTCTCTGCGTACGGGTGCTTTTACGACGTCTCCACCTGTTCAGCATGACGAGCGCCTTGCAGGCCACCTTCTCGTCTCAGCTAGCTCCTAAGAAGGGGACTCGCACATAGCACCTAGATTGAGGAAGGTGACAGGAGGAGGCAGGGTGTCACAGTCACAGCAGTCACAGCACACACTGGTGGTAGAGACAACACTGAATGGTGGCATCCCACACGTGAGGTGGGATAGCTTTGATGAAAAACAAACGAGAAAGTACCAGTAATCGGTAGACGAAACGATTGCCATTTTTTTTTACTAGGTCTACAATACAGGTAGTAGTAGCAGCTTTCTGAACGCAGACATGTTTTCTGATGAAACGAAGGGGCTCCTTAAACCCTTTACAGCTGGAACCCCTTTTTCGGGGACAAAATTACTTGGAATTAGTGTAGGTGGAGAGGTTTGGGGGCTGTAAAGGAGTTGACTCAACAATCGTCGGAAAAGTCATAATAATAGATAGGCTGTACCTGGTATTTAATACAGCTTTTTTAGATGATTTTCGTTGTGTACCTAGGCCATGGGATTTTTCAATTTTCGGGAGAGAGGCCTTCAGCTCCCAAATCGAGGAATCTTGGAAAAAAAACAGTGGTGTACCTCTTTCGTAGCACGCGTGCTCGTTCGATTTTCGTTCGTGTGTTGTTTGACGGTAGGGGCGGAGCAGAAAGTATCTGAACTCTTGACATGAGGAGCTCAACACCATCATCACCCCCCGAAACATGCCTTCGAAGGCATTCGTTTGCGCAACCCGACCAACCTTTCTACCCCATAGCCCGGTAAAAAAAAAATACTCACTCGTAGAACAATTGGAATAACCGGTAGTTCCCGTACTACTTGAGGAGCTCAACCGGACAGAGGGAACACCTTTTTTTGGCTCAAAAAGTACAACCCCTACCGCACATTACCGCACTATGAACGGATGACTCCTTTATTACCGAACCTTCTCTACTCGTCGTTTTGTTATGGAATCATCGATTTTACTCTCGTTCTTAACTCGCAGGAGGCTTTACCCTCAGCGACCTGCTGGACAAGCCGTGGTCACAGGAGGTGTCATTCCACCCCCCCCTTTGCTCCTTGCATTGAATTATTATCGCGCATGGGGTTCACAGCATTCCCGCTTTCATGTTGTATAGGCTCGCTCGTCGATTTGCATCGAATTTCACCAATTCATCATGCTCTTCGCGCTGTTAGCCTGTCAATTGGTAGGAAATAACCCCTCGTGAGATTCAAGCCTACAACCGCGACCTCAAGAGTTACGCGGCTTACTAATGGGTCACCGGGGACACCGGCTCGTCCACAATTATAATAACCATGGGCATACAATACTCCCAAGAATACATTATTAGTCACACGATGGAACACGCCCGTGCGCATTGTAAAGAAAAAAGTGTCAATTTGGCGCCCAGGCTCGAATCATGACGTATGCTCCCTCTCCAACGTCACAAGCAAGCATAATCTTGCATTACATCAAGGGAGCACAAAAAAAAAAAAAAACGGACCCCCCCCCCTCCCAGTCAGTCGATCGAAAAACAACAACAACTAAAAAGTAAACATTCGATTTGCAGCCTTTCTTTGAGCCCTTTGCTATATTATAGCTTGTTGGTCAGCAAGATAGCACGATGCACTGTCGAAACGACATATCCAGCATATTAAACAGTGTGTTCGGGCTTGTGTTGTTGTGTACTATCAAGCGCTATTGATATTTTGGGTTGTTCATCGAAAAGGGTTCTGGTTTGCTTGGCAATTGACAAAAAAAGCACGAAGCCTCGTCACGTTTGAATTTAGTTTTTTAGCAACCATCCCCAACCAACTCAATCAAAGCTTGTATTACTAACAATTAGATGGACGCCATAGATAGGCCATTGGCAGGCGGATGATCTTGCTGTACTACTTCTCCTCGCCCCCCCCAAGCTGGCTCCCCTCGACTTGCTTCGGCTGCCAATTTAGGCAGTTGAAACAAGTTGCAATAGTAGTCGCTGCGTTCAGACGCGGACACGTGTCATCAGGCGTTTCGCCAAAACTGCCCTCCCCTCTTCCGCTCCAGGCAGAGGGCTTCCCCCCCTTCTCGTCTCACTCTACTTCGTTCCATCTAATTTTCCTATACCTAATCCGACCCGTCAAACTTATTCCCGAAATTACGCTAGAGGCAGCCCCCCGGCCGCGCCCCTGGCCGCCCCCGCAGCCTCCCCGCTAAGGTTTTCCTCCTCCTCCTCCTCCTCCTCCTCCTCCTCCTCCTCCTCCTCCTCCTCCTCCTCCTCCTCCTCCTCCTCCTCCTCCTCCTCCTCCTCCGCCTCCTCCTCCTCGTCTCCATCCTCGTCGTCGCTGTCACTGCCGTTGGATTCGCTCGAATCACCGGAGCGGTCTCCGGGAACCTTGCTACCCTTCCCGTCTTTCGCTCCTGCCTTGCTTTTCTCACGAACTACCACCGTGATTGCTTGAGTACCGCCTGCTCCAAGCGTTCGCTTCCAAAGAAGACGTGCAAAGCTCGTGATGTCACTAGCCTCACACTTGCTCGCACAACCTATCTATGTTGCCTCGGTCCCGGGCTTTTGTTTGACTGTGTATATTCTCCGAGAGAAGAACTCCCAACACGGGCTCGAGTCAACCCAGTCTAAGATCGAGTCACTTGATTTTTATAGCAATTAGCGTTGCGTCAAGCTGCGTGGTTGTTTATATAGAAGTTAGTGTACAAGGAGCATCACCCCCCCCCCCTTCCTCCTCGGCCGGCCCAGAGTGAAAAAAGTGGAGTGTGGGTCATGATTTGTTTTTTTTGTGCTCCCTTGATTACATGATTTGTTTTTTTGGTTCTCGACTCAGATCGCCCGTTTTCAGAGTTTCTGGATTCTAATCTATTTGTATAGACTATGCTGTGATTCCACATTTCGCTCTGCATGTCTGACGTTGTACCGTGGGACTAGGGGCGGATCGTTGAGAGGACAGAACCTGGCCCCGTCCTGGGGCCAAGGCGATCGATTTTCCTTCGATACCTCCCCGGTGGGCTATTTTTTGTTTGTGGCGAGGTCGGATCGGACGAAGCATTCGCCTCGCCAACCGCGACAACACAGTATTATAGGCCCGCCAACAAAAAACTCCAATTTAGAGTCAGCCCCAGGTTCTTAATGTGGCACCACTCTTAAACAACCTTGAGATCATATAGGCTATAATATAGGCTAGTTTGTAGGGTAATTCAATGGCCATTATGTACGATTTAGTGCAGCTGTCGCCGCTGAGCACGATTTCTTCGTCCAGTTTTCTTGTTAATAGTGTCCGCCCAAAAGTGAGCATCACTTTCTTATTGGGCGCTTTCTCATTGGCAGCCGCATATTGCTGTATGTAGCAGTGCACCCTATGCATTGCGTGCCGAGGATGAACGTGGCGTTATGCGCGGGTGGGTGGCGGTTGACCGCATTGTAATGGCACCTAGTCACCAGCATTGCGGTTTGTGTTCGAGGCGAAACAGTAGGCTACCAAGCACAAAAGAGGTCGGTAGTCATGCGAGCACGCGACGACACCTGGGGCGCGCGTTCCGGGGTAGGAGCAGATTACGATGCCGTCGCTCTCATGGCGGAGGTGCTCTCGGCGTATCCGACAATGCCGGAATGCGACGCCCTGTCGTCGCATCGGTACAGTAACGAGGTTACGAACTGTGGAGGACCTCTGGGCACTTCTCCAAGTAAGTAGTAGCGAAGCAGGAGTTGACTCGGGGAGGTCGTCCTCCACTCATTGCACGGCGGCGCAGCCACAATGCCGACGGTCGGGGGGGGGGGAGGGGGGGGAGCAGAGGGTTAACCAGGGGCATGGAGAGAAGCTAGATGGGAGTCTCCAGAGTCTCCCAAGGTGTACACCCCTAATACTCCAAAAGACCGGGGCGAAAATCTCGTACTAGCAGAGACTTGGAACACAGGGCATAGAATAGGCAGCCAGGCTTGGGTATTCTCCGGGGCTAAACATCGCGGTGTCGACGCGATCTCGACGTTGGTGTTATTCGAAACGGTACGCATTACGGCAGTAATCGTGCAGCCATCTGTTCAATGCCGGATAACACATAGTACGCACGACGTGCGGAAACAGCGTACAGATTACGCGTGGAATAGAATCGCTGCACAAAGTGGTCCCTTAGTACACCTCAGTACATAGCTTAGGACTGGACCTGGTGCCTTGTCTACAAATCAAAATACATGACGCACAACAGAACAGCTGTTTACTTGCTGTGAAAAATATAGACTAAAGTATATTACAGGTACCAACAACGCAGCTTGCAAAGATGAGTATTGACCTGAAATTCGTCAAACTCGCGGCTGACGTCCTTGATATATTTTTTATAAAATATATTATAGAAATTGAATTACACTCCAGCTGTGAGATCGAATATTTTGTCGAAACTCATCTTTGCAAGCTGTGTGTGATACTCATAATACATGCATGTGTAAAATGTATGTACGTGTGTTCTATGCACGTATCATACGGAGACTTGATCATGGCCGTACCCTTGTAGTCCGGTAAAAACGCTTTTCTCCACTGTTGTTGTTGTTGTTGTTGTTCTCCCATTAACTCGCATAATCAAGTCCGTGGTCACAGGACAGGCTCCAGTCACTCTGGAGCTGAGCAATACCCCAGGGAAAAACACACACAACCCAAGGTGGTACACGCATATATCACAGTTGACGCAATTCATGCCTCCACCAGAAACATATAAAAGTGAAATCGGGAGTCAGTCTACGATGTGCCAGGTCCAGGCCGGTGCATACGTCTCACTACTCACGCCTGGAGAGACCAAATATATATTCCGATTGCCACCCAAGGAAGACTACCACGTATATATTACACGTAGTATCTATCACTACGCATACGCACAACAGGCATAAGTCAATTGGAGAAAAAGAAACAAAAAAAAGAAAAGAAGATAAAGGAAAGGAAAGAAAAGAGAAGAAAAAACGAAACAAGACGAAAAAGGCAAGCAAAGAGAAGAAAAAGACAAGAAAAGCAGGAAAAGACAAGACAGGAAAGCAAGGAAAGAAGAAGAGAAGAAAAGAAAAAAAAAAATAGAAAAAGAAAAGAAAGAAAAATGTCATACTAGCAGACCCTAGAAACTGGCTAAGGATGGCATTGGGCTAACAGAGGGTATCACGTCCATCATCAATGGCACCTGGGAGGGAACGCATTAAGGGTGGGGGGCACTGCAGACCCGATTGTGAACCATCACTTGGTGTTGAAATCCGACCAAAAAGCTATACGGGATACGGGCCAATGAAATGCTGCCGCATGCTATGAGTATACGGTGATCACAGGGTCTGGGAGATATATCGCTGGGTGGGGTTAACGAGAGCATCAAGGAGGTCGTACAGCCTGCGTCGTGGCGTCCACAGAAGGTACGAGCATGACTATGACTAGGGTCCTGATACATATCCATGGTGAAGGTATGGGTTTTTCGGATGCTCTGTCTGGGTTTTTATCGAGAGTCTCCTATTGGCAGTCCGACGAGTTGCGTTCTGCGAGCCCAGCCCTCCGCCAACCTTACCAGCATATTGGTTCACCAAAACAAAGCGGAAATCCGTCACTGAAGGGCTAGTTCCTTTGTAGGACTGTCCTCGTAGGCCATGCAATTGATGAGGGGACTTTTGAAGCGTGCAGGCTCGTCAAACAGAGGAGCGTGGCGTAAGCTTGCAGAGAGCTACTCCTGCGGTACCCGTTGGCAAACGCCTGTACAACAGCATGTATCAGACCTTGTTTGCATGTCATTGTGCATCGTTACGACGAAGCGCGGCCTATGACGATGCACGGCCATAAACGAGAGCAGAATCACGTGTGAGCTGTTGCGGGGGGTAGATGTAGGTTGGAAATGGCGCTGAACAGAAATAAGGCGAAAACGCCACGTTTGGGACGGGTTGTGCGGGATTCACTGTTGTTGCGCGGAGTTCAATAGAACAACTTGCACGCCTTCCTGCCTCAAGACTCCTAGTTGACGCTCGCTGCTAGGTGTAAACCCGAATTCGAATTACAGACTATGCAGTGGTCGCGCTCAAAAGATGTCTGATGTGCTGGTGCGTTCATAAATCTTCAAAAAAACAGAAAACGCTGATATTGGTGTCGAGGGAAGAATGCCGATACCGTACTGCCAAAATATCGGATCTGGGTATTTTTCAGAAAATAGTCGGTACCAGCGGTAGTTACCAGGTACTGGTATAGTCTATATCTTTATGCACTGCAGTTCAGTGTACACAGACACAAACCACCCGGCGCGGCAAATCTTTGTAGTAGTATGTTTTGATAGTGTAGAACTAACTACTATGCGGTAAGACTACCGCTCGCTCCCGCCAGTGCGTTGACGTTTCTAGTTTTAACATCTATCATCATGTACAGTCGACCCCGCTTTAAAGACGCACATGGGTTTTTTTTTCAGGGCGTCTTTAACCCGGGGAATCGTCTTTAACTTTCCGGGGACAATAACTCCCCTTCCCCGGGGTCAACGGAGACGTAACCTACGTCAAACGACGCGCCATTTCAGCAGGAATACTGGCATGACAGGCAAACGCCGAAAAAGAATCACCACGCCGTTGTAGGTATGTAGAATTTAAGTTTTCGCGGACATCACCTCCACCCGCGCCAACCTGAGAAACTACAACCTTGGCGCTGCACACAGACTACTTGCGTGTGTGGACTGCGCGTGCTTTGCGTTCGTATTTACAAACAAGGGAACCTGTATTCGAGTACATTTAGTCTCTCGTTGGCCCACTTGAAAATCACTCCTCTGAAGCCTACGCTTGATGTAGTCACCACATGAAAAATATGCGTACTGCCGTTTCAACGTCACGTACCAACCAGAGAGCCACCTGCGCCCGAAACCACACAGCTCGAGTACAGGGGAAAAATAACACCATGAAGCACGAAACACGCACAACGCTGAAACAAAGAGAGCTCACTCCACTGCAGTTTTAAAAACCGAATCCACACAGAGCATGAAACATGTTTGCCGAGCGAAGCAAAATCACAGATCGCACCAGCGACCTTAGCCCAAAGAACGGCATTCCCAAACTACGACTTCCATGCATCACGAAGGGTGGACTGCACCTCACCCCTCCCCTTCGCTCTACGCTTGACTTGAGTTTCATGTGTAAACGAATGAACGGCTCTCGAAAGAAGGAATAGCAATTCGCTGTATTCGCCGTTTCCCCCTTTCGCGTACAAGTAGGAACGAACTTCCTCAAGACGAGAGCGGACTTCGGCTTCTGAAAGGGAGGTTGTGACGCACGAGTCTGGGCTAAGGTCGTCTTCCTCGTCACCCGACTCCCCGTCAGCAAGTTCGATGCCGTTGAAGTTGTCCTCTAGATCCTGGAGTTCTAGCTCCTTCTCTTCGTCCAACACCTCTGGGTCATCCTCAACACGAAGCCAAATCTTGACTGCCTGCCGTACTTCGCTCTCAGAGAGGCCCGCGCCTCTCTCGACAAACAAGTTCTCGGTCAACACCTTCGGTGTACTCTTAGCGTCCATGTCTACGACCCGCCAGTAGACGGGAGGAATCTCTCCATACCCACAGGTAGCAGCGTCGAAAGCAGCAGACCGCTGTCTGAGCAGCTTCGCGAGATGAATTTTGGGGGGGCCGTGGAATGGAATTGGAAAAAAAACGACACCCCCCTACTGTATGTCCTATCTGCGGGCCACCATGGTTCTGTAAAAAATGTCGTCTTTATAGCGGGGAGTTGACTTAAGCCGAGCGTCTTTAAAGCGGGGACGACTGTAATGTATGGATGCTGCTGCCACTGGTGTTTGTATTTTGTTATACAAAGAAAAACATCAGCTGTGAGTATGACCGATTGAACGGTTGAATTCGTATTTTTTTATCTCAATATTTTACTGAGGTCAACCGTGAGTTCGACGAATTTCGGGTCAATACTCATCTTTGCAAGCTGCGTTGTTGGTACCTGCAATATACTATGTGGGCGAGTTTTCCTTAATAGGAGGGGTCCTATTATTTAGTTTCAAAAAATATATTATAAAAAATGAAAATACACTCCAGCTGTGAGATCGAAGATTTCGTCGAAACTCATCTTTGCAAGCTGTGTGTGATACTCCGATCGCGCGCATTACGAGTTGTGTGTCCTCGTTAAGGATATAGGTCGGCGACTCCCCCTACAACTACAGTGTTCAAAAACAGTGTTCAAAAAATATATATATTATATATATATATATATATTATAAAAAAAAAATACACTCCAGCTAGCTGTGAGATCGAAGATTTTGTCGAAACTCATATATATTTGCAAGCTGTGTGTGACACTCCGATCGCGCGTATTACGGGTTGTTGTGTGTCCTCGTTAAGGATATAGGTCGGCGACTCCCCTTGCAACTACAGTGTAGCTATCAGGGTCAACAGGGTGATGTTAGTCAGTCTGTGCGCGGAAACTATAAAACCCGTTTCTGAGGGGGGACCAAAATCTGACAGCTGTGGAGGGAAATGTATCCGTTCATCAAGTGAATCCTGTAAGTCGAATAACCGGTGAGGGGAGGGCGGAGTTTTGAAGGACGTGGGGGCCTGGTTTTGATCAAAAGGGAGCGGGGTTGGAGGGGGGGGGAAGGGGGGGGGGGGGGACTGAGGGGGGGGGGGCGGACGGGTGGGCAATTTGTGCGTGGAAGCTATGAATCCTTTCGAGGGGATAAATCTGACGGTTTTGGGAAAGAAAAAGAAAAAAAATGCACCAGTTTATAATGGGGGAGTTGGGGCGGGGGTGGGGCGGGTGGGGCAGCTCAATCTGTGCATGGAAGCTATACATTCTTTTAAGGGAGTAAATGTGACGGTTTTGGAAAGAATGCATCAGTTTATCATGTATATCCTGGGGTGAGTCGTACAATCAGAAAGTAGAGGGCGGAGTGTTCGAGGGGTTGGGGGTGGGATGGGGTGGGGGGGTGGGGAGGTGGGGGGTGGGTGCGGTGGGGTGGGGGGGGGGGGGGGGGAAGGGAAGGGCTTTAGGGGGCATAGATTTAGGGGGTTGTTATACGTGTGGTGCTAGGTCTAGGCAATGGTGCGGGCGGTGGGGAAGGAGGGGGCGTTCGGGGCGGGGGGAGGGGGGGGGGGATGGGGGGGGGGAAGCAGCGGCATGGATGGCTCTAGAAAGATAATGAGGTGATACCCAGTGCGTGAATATATCACACCCTGTACAAATACAACTAACAAATACAAATATTAATTGCGTGTATTTGTCCAGGGCACATATTTGCCTCCAGACAAATAGTTGCGCAGGATTTCAAACGAGTATTTGCCTGCAGACAAATATTTGCGCAGGGTTTGAAAAGGGTATTTGCCTGCAGACACATAGTTGCGCAGGATTTCAACAGAGTATTTGCCTGCAGACAAATATTTGCGCAGGATTTGAAAAGAGTATTTGCCTGCAAACACACAGTTGCGCAGGAGTTCAAAAGAGTATTTGCCTGCAGACACGTAGTTGCGCAGGATTTCAAAAAAGTATTTGCCTGCAGACAAATATTTGCGCAGGATGTGAAAAGAGTATTTATTTGCCTGCAGACAAATAGTTGCGTAGAATTTCAGAACAGCGAAGACACGGACTACTTGTTCGACATGCAGATGGCCTTGCACCCCCACTCGGCTGACCTGGCGTGCGTGAACAAGCTAGCCCCGACGTCAAAGCGCGCTACCGCTGTCAAGTCGATCATCGTCGAGAAGGTGATCTCTTTGGCTGTGGAGCTAGCGGAGGCGGCGGCAGCCGCCAAGGAGGATGGGCCGGCGGGGCCTGCCGAGCCTGCTGCCGACCAGCCCGCTGCTTAACGGGCTCGTCAAGCGGCTGCTCCCGGGAGTGTGCACCCCCTCTTCAGCGCCCCCGTCAACAAAAAAAAAAAGGCAACGGCAACCCTGTACGCCAGCCCCGGCTTGTTTGGGGTGGGGGGCGACGGGGCGGGAGAGGAGCCGCCGTCTTTCGAAGAGACTGCTCGTGCGGAGCTCACCAAGCTCAGGGCTGTCAACACCCTGACGGCCGAACTGAGCTGCGAGGATGTGCTCCTGTGGTGGAAGAGGTGGGCCGACTCGCACCCGCTGTTGGCCAGGATAGCACGCGTGATTTTCGGGGCTCCTGCGTCGGCGGCAGTGCTTGAGCGTGACTTCAGCGCTGCTGGGCGTATGATGACGTCCTCCAGGAGCACCATGGACAGCAAGTACGTGTAGATGATCCTGTTCCTTCACAGAAACCTAGACCTTATCCCTCAAGACATCCCGAAGCTGACCGAAGCTGTTGCGCGACACAAGATCCCCGGGCGACTGGTGGTCCCTGCGGAAGGGCTGGAGGAGCTCGACGGCGCTTTTGCGCCGGAGGACCTCACCGCCGAGCAGTAGGCATCGGGGGAGGAGGCGGACGTTGAAACAGCATGGGACAGCAGTATTAGCTTCATGGTGATCAGGCCCGCAGCGAGAACGAGTAGCAACATGTTGATGGTGTATGCAATAAGAGTTGATACAATCTCTCGTGTGATGCGGAATGAGTGGAGTTGCGGGGGGCTTGTGGCGTCGGCGTGTGTTGTGGTCTGTTTGTCTTCGTTCCAGGTGGCTTCGACTATTGTAGATGGCAGAAGTAAGAGTCGAGGGGGATGGCATGGCTAACTCGTGCAAATATTAAATATTACTGCCAAGTGGTACTGTTACTCCTACCTATGATATGCTAGTTCAATTTTCTCCCGGTTTGATATTATTTTTCTTCACCTCAATCCAAAGATACTTCAGACGCACGCTTCAGGGATTTATTTGCGCCTGTATATCCGAGACCACTCTCCCATTGCATGATGTACGGCTACGCTCTCCCTCCAACCCTCCCCGCAGTAGCTGTTTTTTCTTCAGAAACGTTGTCAGGACAAATACAAATAATAGTGTTTGCGCAGTATTTCAAACAAGTGTTTGCCTGGACAGGCAAGTATTTGCGCAGTATTTCAAAAGAGTATTTGCCTACAGACAAATATTTGCGCAGGATTTCAGCAGAGTATTTGCCTGCAAACAAACATTTGCGCAGGATTTCAACAGAGTATTTGCCTACAGACAAATAGATGCGCAGGATTTTAAACGAGAAGTTGCCTGCAGACAAATATTTGCGCAGGATTTGAAAAGGGTATTTGCCTGCGGACAAATATTTGCGCAGGATTTCAAACGAGAATTTGCCTGCAGACAAATAGTTGCGCAGGGTTTCAAAAAAGTATTTGCCTGCCAGACAAATATTTGCGCAGGATTTCAAACGAGAATTCGCCTGCAGACAAATAGTTGCGCAGGGTTTCAAAAACGTATTTGCCTGCCAGACAAATACCAAAAAATGTATTGTACATATTTCGTTTTTCTTCACTGTAATGGTTGTTGTTGGTGTTGTATAAAAATATTTCAAGGACGTCAGCCGTGAGTTCGACGAAGTTCGGGTCAATACTCATCTTTGCAAGCTGCGTTGTTGGTACTTTTAATATACTCTGTGGGTAAGATTTTCTAATTGGAGGGGTCCTATTCTTTTGTTTTTTAATATATACTCCGGAGTATATATTATAAAAATAAAAATACACTCCAGCTGTGAGATCGAATATTTTGTCGAATCTCATCTTTGCAAGCTGTATGTGATACTCCGATCGCGCGTATTACGGGTTGTGTGTCCTCATTAAGGATATAGGTCGGCGACTCCTCTTGCAACTACAGTGTAGCTATCAGGGTCAACAGGGTGATGTTAGGCAGTCTGAGCGGGGAAACTATAAAACCCGTTTCTGAGGGGGACAAAATCTGACAGCTAGCTGTGGAAGGAAATGCATCAGTTTATCAAGTGAATCCTGTAAGTCGAATATCCGGTGAGGGGAGGGCAGAGTTTTTGAGGACGTGGGGGCCTGATTTTGATCAAAAGGGGGGCGGGACGGGGGGAAGAGGGGGAGGGGACGGGTGGGGCAGTTCAATTTGTGCGTGGAAACTATAAATATTTCTTGTGGGGGAGGGGGGGGGGATGTGGCGGGGGGGGGGGGGGGGGCGGGGGGGAGGGCTTTAGGCCGCATAGATGTAGGGGTTTGCTATACGCGTGGTGCTAGGTCTAGGCGATGGGGCGGGTGGTGGGGAAGGAGGGGGCGTTGAGGGCGGGGGTGGGTGGGAATTGCAGCAGCGGCATGGACGGCTCTGAAACGATAACGAGGCGATATCCAGGGCGTGGAAGTGTTTGTTTCTCTGGTGGATTTCGATAGTAGGTGGGGCGTTTAAGCGAGAGAAAGCGAGGAAAAAAAAAGGCGGGGGGGGGGGGGGGGGCGGGGGGAAGGGTTTTCAAGATGTTTGGTCACATATAATATATAAATCACGGATTTGGTCGACACTGATGTTCGCAACATTGTGTGTGATCCTCCCATCGCGCGTACTAATCCTATATGTAGGGGCTTGCTATACGCGCGGTGCTGGGTCTAGGCGATCGTGCGGGGTGTGGGGAAGGAGGGGGCGTTGGAGGGGGGGAGGGGGGATTAATGAAAGCTACGTCATGGATGGCTAGAAAGAATATGACGTGATATCAATTGTTTAGAAGTGTTTATTACTCTGGCCGATTTCGACTGTAAGTGGGGCGTTTGAACGAACTGGGCGGGGAACAAAGGGGGGGGGGGGGAGATGAGTTGGAGCTACGGCATGGGTGGCTAGATGGATAATGAGATGATATCAGCTGGCTGGTAGTGTTTACTACTCTGGCAGATTTTGATTTTAGGTGGTGCGTTTAAACAAGAGGGATCGGGGGGAGGAGGCGAGCATTTCAATATGTGCGCGGAAACTATTGACCCTTGAAGGGGACGAATTTGACGGTTGCATCCAGAAGACACCCATATATATCACCCGCCTCGTAATGTTTATTTTTCTAGAAGGTTTGATGTTACATGTAGTATGCAACCCAGTTCTTAGGTATAGTAAACAACGTGTTAAAAGCTTCATAATTTGTTATTGTACATGGATCGGAAGATAGAATATTTCAATCGATAGGTACAATCATGCAAATACCATTATTTTCTGACATCGCTAATTATAAGAAAGAGATGCACATTCCCAAATACAACAGGCGAGGTGATGTGGCCTTGCAATGTTGGAAGGTGTATATACATCCATGACGTAGCTTTCATTAATCCCCCCTCCCCCCCTCCAACGCCCCCTCCTTCCCCACACCCCGCACGATCGCCTAGACCCAGCACCGCGCGTATAGCAAGCCCCTACATATAGAATTAATACGCGCGATGGGAGGATCACACACAATGTTGCGAACATCAGTGTCGACCAAATCCTTGATTTTTATATTATATATGACCTAAACCTCTTGAAAACCCTTCGCCCCGCCCCCCGCCCCCTCCGCCTTTTTTTTTTTTTTTTCCTCGCTTTCTCTTGCTTAAGCGCCCCACCTACTATCGAAATCCGCCAGAGTGATAAACACTTCCACGCCCTGGATATCGCCTCGTTATCGTTTCAGAGCCGTCCATGCCGCTGCTGCAATTCCCACCCACCCCCACCCCCAACGCCCCCTCCTCCCCCACCACCCGCCCCATCGCCTAGACCTAGCACCACGCGTATAGCAAACCCCTACATCTATGCGACCTGAAGCCCTCCCGCCCCCCCCCCCGCCACATCCCCCCCCTCTCCCCTCCACAAGAAATATTTATAGTTTCCACGCACAAATTGAACTGCCCCACCCGTCCCCTCCCCCTCTTCCCCCCCTCCCGCCCCCCTTTTGATCAAAATCAGGCCCCCACGTCCTTCAAAACTCCGCCCTCCCCTCACCGGATATTCGACTTACAGGATTCACTTGATAAACTGATGCATTTCCTTCCACAGCTGCCATATTTTGTCGCCCTCAGAAACGGGTTTTATAGTTTCCGCGCACAGACTGCCTAACATCACCCTGTTGACCCTGATAGCTACACTGCAGTTGCAAGGGGACTCGCCGACCTATATCCTTACTGAGGACACACAACCCGTAATACGCGCGATCGGAGTATCACACACAGCTTGCAAAGATGAGTTTCGACAAAATCTTCGATCTCACAGCTGGAGTGTATTTTTATTTTTATAATAAATATATTGCAGTCGTTTCCACTATACTACTCTACCATATGTATGCTGGATGGTTTGCGGATGGATGGCTTGGTCAAGGTTGTCGATACTTGTGGTTGAGTGCGTAGGTAAGCTTTCTCTACCTGGGGGTGGTCTTATTATTTTGTTTTTGCACTACAGTGGCGGGTTCTGGTATAGACTACTACATCGGGAGTATGAAGACAGTAGTAGTGATGTACGAAGTGATGTAATGGATATAATGTAAAACTCCCACCCTAAAATAACAAACAAACAGAGAAACAGAGCAAAATCTGTGAGACTCGAACCCACGGTTCCAAATTGACACGCTGTCACCCCATCATTTTAATTACAGATAGCATGTACGCGTGAAGACAAATAAATTGTGTTTTTATAAATAACCCTATTTCCGCTCTCTCATTTTTTCGGGTTAATTATATTACGAGAGATTTTTGTTGGCAACAGTAGCTGATCGCACTGAATATTCATCTTAATATGATACCATTTATATACTCAGTAATGTAATCATGCAAAAAATTGTTTAGTTATCTCCCCGCATGGGGAATAAATTTTAATCACCTGTTAACTACACTGGCTATTTGCACTAGGTTACTGAGTCTCAGGTCATATGCAGAGTCGATGAATTGGAAGTACACCACTCATCATGGAAAGTCGACGAGTTGTAAGCATGGCTTGAGGGCCGATGAGTTGTGAGCATGACCTGTGATCATCATCAGCATGTTGTGGTATACTCATGGTATTTTATTTGTATAGGCAGTGCACAGCAGCAGTGTATATCCGGTCCATCCCGTCCTTCCTGACTTGTTATATGAATGTTTGTAACCCATCCATAACATATCATTCTCGTTTTTCTCGGACCGCACTTCTTTTCAGTTCTATTCACTCGAATATGGAACTCCTTCGTCACCAAATGTTCAACTGTATGTTTGCCGCATATGAAGGAAGCCTTTCAGTTTGTCAGCACGTGAACAGCTTAGCAATGCTTTTGAATATGTCACCAAGGCTCCCTGGTTCCCCCCGGTCACTACCGGACGGTACTATATCACAAATAGCTGAGGTCAAAGCCTTGATCCCGCACACAGCGAAGGTTGAGGCAAGAAGCCAATACCGACCGAATGTACAAGTGCATTGCTTTTTGTGTGTAGTTGTTTTCCATCACCTTGATTGAAGTACTTGTGCACGAAAAGGAAGTACAAAAAGATCAGTTCATCCGTTTCACGGCTGTATTTCGTGTATACGTACTAGACAGTAAGAGGCAGATAATTGGGGACACCAGTCATAATGTTACTTATTGTTGAATTTTGCAAGGGTAAAGTTAGTTCTGTTGATAAGTAGATACATTGAACAATCTTGAGGTTGGTTCTGTTGAGAATTAAATAAGTTAGAGGTTCATAGTAGATAATGGTAATGCATTCTTTTGAATCTCCTAACCAAATGGTGAGCGACATTTGGGTTTCCAACGTTCCCCCTCACAGTCAATTCAGGTGTAAAGTACTAATACTCTCAGGAATAATATTGTGTAATATCTTCCTTGATTTACTATGCTATTATTCATTTTGTGTGTCACTTAGGTGCTACGAATAGGAGATAATTTTTAGGGGGTTGATTATGATATGCCTCAAAGTATTTCATCAGTGGATCATGGATGCATTCATGCTCCTGTATTTGAACAATAGTTCAATCTCATTTATGATAATAACTTCATTAATCCGTTAACCTTTGGATGAGGCTATATTTTTCTCAACAACGCATGTAATTACTTTTCTACTGCTTAGGCATGGCTGTCTAATTATTCCTAAAGGGGACCCTGCACCCATTCTACGAAATTTGATGGTCTACCACGTCAGCCCTTCCTTCGTAAATAAGTAGTACACGTGTATTCCGAAATGATGTATGTAGTTGATATGGGAACATGGTGGTGAGTACGTAGGGTGGGCGGGGGGGGAGGGAGGGGGGGGGCTATTCCCGTATGTACATTTCATTATATTAGTTGGATAAGGTCAGTGTCGGTTTCAATCATAGGTTTAATACCTATTTTATGTTTGCAAATTACATCAATCGTCACTTTCACAGTTTCCTGAAGTTGAATTTAGACAATGATAGAAACGGGTCTACATTTATATCGTAATATTAATGCATTTTACCGACAATCGCAGCTATCAGAAAATTGTGAGCGAATTACAACAGTATCACAATTCTGGATCGATTCCAACACTGGTAGACTTCTGTAACTTTAAAAATTCCGTGGGGTGTTGTTAAGAAATACCCAAATAGATCGATACTCATAGGAGTCAAATAGCGGCAACGGGATGCACTTACGTGACCATTGCTCTCCATGAAAAACAATTTGGTTACTTGGGCTACCGCGTGGGGCTGACTCCAAGGGCTTGAATGTTTTACAAAATATATTTCAAGGACGTCAGATGTAAGCTCGACGGATTTCGGGTCAATACTCATTTTTTCAAGCTGCTTGTTGGTACTTTTAAAATACGATGTGGGTAGAGCGCGTTCTCCTTACCCGTACAACCGGAATTTCGCTGAACCACTTGTGCCAGATGTCCCGTAGATAATGCTCCGAAGGGCAGCTGCCGCTGAATCCCAGGCGGTCCTCGAATTCTCTAAACGCGGGGAAATCACCGTCATCAACGCCTGGGAACAACGCCTCGCGTCGCCGTCGACAGCCGTTTGCTAACGACACGTACGAACGGTGTTGTTTAATGTACGTTGTCATATGCGCCTGATGAATGAAATTCCCTGTGGCCGAAAATCATTTGCTCGCAACAAGATTGTCTCCTTAACGATGTGCCAGGCTCTTGCTTACGGCGTTGACCCTTGATACAATGAACGGAAATTCGTTCGCTACGAATTGTCCATTCTAGCCAAAACCTCAGCATCCCACGCATTGAAAGAGGCGGTACATCGGGTGGGATCGTCGACCGACTACCCCTTGTTGGCCGCGCTGCACCGGTTGTATATATACCTACCGGGTGGACGACGAAGTTGCAAGGACGCCTTCGAGCGCTTACATTGATAATGCAGACTGTTTTTGATGTGCAACATCACCCAAATAGTGATCACGTACGAGTGCAAAGAATGACGACACCCAGTTGTAGTTGTAACTGCATTCTTTTTACCCAGTGTATATCGTGTATTACGGCAGTAGTAGTAGGCCGCATCATCCAACGAGATAAGCACCGAAGGACACTAAACAATCTAGACTCGGCGTGCAAGGTGTCAATTTCGCACCTGAATCCGATCGTGTACCCGACATCCCCCTACAAGAAGATTCGACGTGGCCGAGCAGGATTCCACCCATCAGGCTGCCCGCGACCACCACAATTCGGACACGGTATGTGGTCGGTGCCCGGCCAAATGTACTCCGGTACCCACACGAGCACCTTCTTGGGGTGAACGAGTTCCACGGAAAGGATACCTGGCGCATTTTTGACGAAACATACTGCTCTTAGAACCGTCTTGTTGCAGAGGCCAGCACATGCGCTCTGGGCATGCACATATGCAGGTGTTTACACAAGGGCAAGCAGCTCGTAAGACATTCGAGCAACACGCAAGTAGACCAGCAAGTTTCGGAATACACGGTGAGAAGAGTCCACAGTAACGCGGGTACACACGGAAAATTTGGCCACACAGCAGTAGTCAATGCTTGCAAACTCGATACCTGTACTTGCACAAGATGTATGCCAGGTATATGTGCACGTATATAGTACCTACCAGGTACTGGTTGTGTATACCAGGTACAACTATATATATATCATTTTGGACGTAAATGTTATGACCTTTAGGTATTGGTAATTATGAAACAACGGCGCTTACATTTGATGTTAGAGTGGGAGGTATGCTAGCACTACACGTACTGCAGCACGGCAGGCTCTCCCTTGCCTACATACTCTTATCCTTTACAAATACCTGAACCCGATTGCGTCGACGGTAGAGGAGGCCATGCCCATCCTTCATTGAAAGGAAAGCCGGTTTGATCGAGCTTCACAATCTTCCCTTTACGATGGACGATGAATGCGTTGATCTTCTCCTTTATTTTGCCTACCCACTCCGGCTGGCGGGAGATATTCGCCAAAAATCTGTAGGTGGCGAGGGTTCACTCGCGGCACCGGTGGATGCACCCCCTGAGTTGTCTCCATCAGCCCCGCAGTCTCCACCCACCCCGCCATCTCCACCGCCCCCGTCATCTCCGCCGGGTCCATGATCCCCGCCGGTCCCTGCTGTGCGAGCCAAAGCTCTGAGCTCCAATAGAGATGTCTGCGCCGCCGTCATCGCCAGCAGCACCAGCACCAGCAGATGAAGCCCACATCTTGTCGAGACGTTGCGTGTCGGCGAGGGTTTTCGTTTGCTCTCTGCCCTCTCGTTTGGTCTCGGCTTCGCAGACCCTGGCCCACTCGTAGCACCCGGCGGTCGCCCAAGCCTCTTGCCGATGATATTTTCTGTGCTGGTCCCTTTGTGTTTCAAAACGAGCGGCCGGTTTCGACGGGGAGGGTATGGGTTCGGCACTGGAGCCGGCACCGCTTCCATGAAGACAAAAAGGACAGGGAAGCAACACACAAAATTGCCGGCAAGCAAAGCTCAACCCTTGTCGACACACCCGACGCGACATGAGGCGCTAGCCACAAGACGGCGTGGATGTACCGCAACACCACGATGGCGGGATCCACGCGCCAGGGTGTCTCTGGGTCAAACACATTACTGTGCTGCCAGAGCTGCTGCCAAAACTGCTCTTGTGTAGGCTGGCTCGGAGAGGGCTTGCTGCTGGTGGTGCGGTCGGCCGGAAAAACATTTGCAAACTAGGCCAGGGCCGACCGCTCTATCCTCGGTGATAGATTGCAGGTTCCGATGTACGCAACTAGCCGTAGTACAACGTGGATGTACCGCCACACGTGCATGGTGTTACGTACTGCTGAGCTGTAGGGACGCTTCTCCTCCCTGCTCCTCTTGTGAGCGGGCTGCCAGCTCTCGCCGCAGCAGCGAGCAGCGAGCGGCGAGCGGCGAGACTGTTGACCAACCACAGACAAAGTGTCAGTCGTAATACCAGTCATGACTCGAATTTGATTGGTTCATTGACTTGCATGCCACTCATAATTTGTAAGACTAGAATCCAGGCGTTTACCTTATCACAACTTGTCAGGTGAGCTCACCTTATCCGCTGGCCCCGTACCGATTTCATGAAATCGAAGAATTCTCCGACCAGGGAGTGCTTTTTGCTAGCAAACGCGAACAGCCCACCGCCCCAAAGGTCCGAGCAGCCGACTTGTTAGGTGAGCTCACCTTATTATCCGCAGGCCCAGTGCCGATTTTATGAAATCGAAGAATTTTGCGACCGTAACAAGAGAAATCCCCTTGATTAAAAAATTGCCTGAAGAGTCCCTCGCCCTTTTAGGCACAATTTTCCGTTAGAGTTAGCAGGACCTACAGCTGGGTCCAGCGAGTTAGACAAAACCACGCAGATCGTGTAGTTTAGTTTGGGACGACAGCGCTCACGTGCCCCGCCCCCATGTGAAAACTCCTCCTGTACTCCTCCTGTTCTTTCGCCCCTCATAAAAAAGACATGCCAGGAACAACGAGTCAATCACTGGCCTTGAGCCGCCAGCAACATACATATTCTCTCTTCTGCTGAAGCTTTCACATTATACAAGTTCACCTAATTAACCGTAATTTGCGTAAAGCCTCTCGATAAAAAATCGGCTGTGCATTGCCGGCCGTCGGCAATCGAGTCTGCGCCATATATACATCAGCCGCGACCTGGTACACACGCCAACGCCACACCCAATAGGGATATGTCAATGGTTTACTACTTTTGAGGGTCTCGGTCGTCCAAGACTTCTTGTGTTTGAGCCCCGGGATAGTTCGATGTGGGGGGGTACTGGCAGTACGATAGGAAACCTGAATCATCGGCCAATGCCGCGGCTCTCGTACCACGCCAGTGGGTCCCCCCACCCGGCGTCCCAGAAAATAACCACAACATGGCAATTCGAAAGATACACGAAAAAAACATAACATCTCAAGTTTGCAGAACAAACGAGAAATCAGTTAAGGATACGACATAATTAGCTATTATTATTAGTGGTCATGCGCTCTACGAACGTACGTAGCTAAAAAAGCAAGAAGCAGAAGGAGAAAAAAGGTGTGCCCCTTCTCGCGTGCAGCTAGCTAGCTGAGCAAGTATAGCAGAGGCACACGAGCGGACGGCACGACACTGCCTGCTGCAGACTGCTGCTGCAGACTGCTAGACCTAGAGCATAGGTCTACTGTTGTGGTTTCTCCCGCCTACCGCGCCCTCCTTTCGGGAGTGGGTGGAACGAAGCGGCCACGCGTATATGGTGTGGGTCGCACCGTATTAGAAAGAACTACTGACAAATATCAATTTCCTGAGCGCCCTCCTTTTTTTTACTTTCACACACTCTCTTTATTATCTCCTCCTTTCCGGACCGCTGAGCAGGCTCGGATGCCTGAAACAGGAGCTTCTCAGAGCATTCCCACCTGGAACCCGCCGTTTTTTGCACCTTGATCCTTGGGTTCTCTTTTTTTGTTTTGTTTGCGAACAGCGAAGTATCATAATCAAACGCCTCCTTCTTCCCCACCACCCGCACCATCGCCTAGATCTAGCACCACACGTAAACCAAACCCCAACATCTATGCAGCCTTAAGCCCTTCCCTTCCCCCCCCCCCCCCCTCCCCCCCCCCCCCCCCCGTCCCCACCCCCCACCTCCCCACCCCCCACCCCCCCACCCCATCCCACCCCCACCCCCTCGAACACTCCGCCCTCTGCTCACTGATTGTAAGACTTACCCCAGGATATACATGATAAACTGATGCATTCGTTCCAAACCCGTCACGTTTATCCCCTTGAAATAATGTAAAGTTTCCACGCAAAGATTGAGCTGCCCCATCCGCCCCACCCCCGCCCCAACCCCCCCCCCATGATGAACTGGTGCATTTTTGTTTTTCTTCCCAAAACCGTCAGATTTATCCCCTCAAAGGATTTATAGCTTCCACGCACAAATTGCCCACCGCGTCCGCCCCCCCCCCCCAGCCCCCCCCCCCCCCCCCCTTCCCCCCCCCCCTCCTCCAACCCCGCTCGTTTTTGATCATAACCAGGCCCCCACGTCCTTCAAAACTCCGCGCTCCCCTCACTGGTTATTTACAGGATTCACTTGATAAACATATACATTTCCTTCCACAGCTGTCAGATTTTGTCCCCCTCAGAAACGGGTTTTATAGTTTCCACGCACAAATTGACCTGCCCCACCCGTCCCCTCCCCCCCCTCCCCTCCTCCCGCCCCCCTTTTGATCAAAATCAAGCCCCCACGTCCTTCAAAACTCCGCCCTCCCCTCACCGGATATTCGACTTACAGGATTTACTTGATAAACTGATGCATTTCCTTCCACAGCTGTCAGATTTTGTCCCCCTCAGAAAAGAGTTTTATAGTTTCCGCGCACAGACTGCCTAACATCACCCTGTTGATCCTGATAGCTACACTGTAGTTGTAAGAGGAGTCGCCGACCTATATCCTTAATGAGGACACGCAACCCGTAATACGCGCGATCGGAGTATCACACACAGCTTGCAAAGATGAGTTTCGACAAAATATTCGATCTCACAGCTGGAGTGTATTTTCATTTTTTATGATACCAGCGCGCCCAGCGCTAGCTCAGCAAAGTAGAGCCGTGCGGTGCCGTGCTCTGACGTGCCCTGCCTTGCGGCGCGGTGCGGTACTGTGCAGTGTTGTGCCGTGCTGTGCCGTGCTGTGCCGTGCTGCGTGCTACGCTGCATTCTTTTGTACATGTCAGGCCCCATTCGACGAAGTATAATCCAGCAGTATCATACCGAGGTACACCACCCTGGGTTTGCATTGCTACATTGTTTAATCGCGTTTAAATGCTCCCAGCTCAGCTCAGCTGTAGCTCAGCAGCGCGCAGCGCAGCGCAGCGTCGTGCGGTGCCGTCCGGTGCCGTGCCTCGCCCTACGTCGGGGTGCAGAGCAGCGCCGTGTGGTGCCGTGCGGTGATGTGCGGTGCCGTGCAGTGTCCGTGCAGTGCCGTGCCCTGCCGTGCAGTGCGGTACTGCTGTGCGGTGCTGCGCCATGCTGTGCCGTGATACGTGCTGCGCTGGACTTACTCTTTTGTACATGCCAGTTCTCATTCGACGAAGTATCATCCAGCAGTACCAAGGTACACCACACCAGGTTTGTACGTACTACATTGTTGAATCACATTAAATTCTTCAAGCTCAGCTCAGCTTTAGCTCAGCAGTGTGTATTGTGCATTTCAACCCAGGAGGGGCTATGGTTTAGGACCAACCCTGGCCTCAGTCAACGAGAACTGCCCAAACGACCTCCAGATGGAAGAAACTGTATATATAGGCTAATACCTGGTATGTAGGTGGTCATGTTTTCTTGTTTCAGGTTTTTATATCACGTGTACCGCTGTGTCGTATCTTTAGGCATGTTACCGTACATAGAATGGTTGGACACAAGTCTTCTTGTCAGGGAGTTCAATGGTCACTATTGGCGTTTCTTGTGAGCTCTTGAGATCTTGACATACAAACGGGAAGGTCCATCGCCGATGGCATGTCACTTCCCCGTGTGATAACGAACGAACTATTGCATTGTGGACAAACGTACTCCGAGCCTACGAGGGGAAGTACTCGGAGTTGATATCACCGGGCCTGCGGTCGCGCGAGTCGGTACAATTCAACTGAGTCGGGTAAGTTCCGCTTACTGCACAAAAACGTAACCAATTTGGTTTTCGGAGCCCGGGACGCACTGTTTTGCGTGTTGGTGTGGGACACCAGCCGAAAGCATTGGGAGACCCTCCAGCAGCAAGAGGAGCGCGAGCGCAGGGCGTTGGCGGAGTTCATTCTGCAAGCTGGGGCAACGCGAGAGGTGGAGGCCGTGCCAGCGGCCGGCTGAAGCCGTAAATCAAGGTGACGATCGGAGAAGACAGACCGCCGAGGGTGGGTGGTGATATTGTTACCTTCGAAGGTACACGCGAATTTCTTGTTGATTACTCGGAGTACGAGCAGCAGATGCATATAGCAAATCAAGATGGAGGAGACCGGGTCCTCGCGAAGACGTGAGAGCTAGTAGACTCGGCGACCCAAATGATGGTGTCTGATGAGTTCTACGATGGCAAGCCCTGGGTCGACCTCTCCAAGGAGGAGCTAATGCACGGGCTCAAAAGGTTTGCAGGCGTTGATATGCAGCAGAAGAGTGATGAGAATTTTGCCGCCAGATATTCCGTGTGCTGAAGATGGATACGAGCGTGCCGGTAGATGGCAGGGCGTTCATGCAAAAGCGTGCCCTGCGGAAATACCTTGCTGACAGCGGGCTCACGGAGGTGGTGAAGCACAACGATCGGCAGTACGTGCTAAAGCATTGCAAGGTGCTGGTTGAGGCAATAGCGGCGGGTATCGAACCACTCGAGTTCCCACCGCAAGGTGGAAAAGAAGGTGCGTTTCGACCTCGTAACGCATGACCCTGACGTGTTGTTCAACATTATTGCCAAGCAGCCGGGACCAAGCCGTAATTGAGGCCAATGGTGCTGAATGTTGGCAAACAGCAAAGCGGCGTGACGGTAGGTCGATGGCTGCTGCGGGGACCAAGCTGCAGGGAAGTGCTGCTGACGAGCACGACTCACGCGAGAAAGTCAAGGTTGCTGGTGTGAAATCAGAGCGGAATCGTCGGTACGACAATAACGACTGTTTCGTATGTGGCAAGCAGGGGCGCAAGTAGTGAGACCGCCCCCAAAGCCAGCAGAATAAGGCGGGGGAATGCGTTCATAGACAGAGCCACAGCTTGACCCCCATACAGCAGCAGCGGTCCACAACCGTCCCGCTCAGCATACCCGGAGCGAGACAACTGGGATGGCCCCTGTCTCTGCCACCCCTGGAGCTAGTGGGTACCAGACCGCCTCAAAAGCGGTGGTTACGAAGACCGAACCTTCTGCGCCTGAAGCGTCTACGCAGAATGACGACGACTACGTGTACATTTACGTACCGTGGGAGAAGATGGGGCCAGTGGATACCGGGTTCACCGAGACGGTGCAACACCAGGTTTCCCAAACCGCTGGGCTGCAGAATGCGGCACCAGTTCTTCACTCCGTTCCGGTGCAGCCGCCGGCACCCGCGTCACATCGGTGGGGTGGAGATTCCGGCACCATTTATCCCGCGCGTGTTGCGGTCGTGCAACCTGGCAGATGTGGTGACGCGATCTTGGATTCGGTAGAGAACGAACCGCATATGGAGGGCCTGACCCAGCATCTCGCGGGGCGTCTTGCGGTTTCCGGTGCTTCCGTGGCTGCTGAGGTCAGGGTGCTCATAGATTATGGTTCAAGCATCACAGCCATGACGGAGGAGCTGGTACAGGCCCTGCGGAGACAGCCGGGGATGACGTAAACCGCGTTAATGCAGGCGTTTGTTGGGAATGCGCGTGTGGTGACGTTGTTGGGCCAGGAGTGTGATATCGAGACGCAATCGTGTCCGCTCCACCTAACGATTGATACACCATGGGGACCAGTCCCATTTATCATGCCGTTTATCGTGCTCCCTTGGGGAGGCCATGTGTTTATCATCGGGCGGAAGACGCTGAGAGAGAAACTCGTCATGGACGTCATGGCGCAGCTCAAGGCCTCGGTACTGAAGCCACAAGGACGTCAAGATAGCGGTGGGATGGAGCTTACAGCTCGTTCTGCGGGCGAGCGCAACGATACTTGTGTGCTGCGAGCGGCGATGGCTGTCACAGCGTTCGTGCCGGGCGGCGACGATCCAGGCGACATGGACAATGAGGTCACATTGACGCTACCGTCTCAACGAGCCATGCTATTCCAGGATTCCGAGATGGAAACCCGGGATTGTTTGGGCGTGTTGGAGACGGCTGTCGATAACGCTGTTGACCATGGCCCCCCGCCGGAATGTGCCAAGATGTTGCGCGATATCGTTTTTCTCACGCACCTTAACGTGCTATGTCGGGCGTTGTTGGGTGATCCACCTGCACGCAAGAAGCCTGTGGCGGTCCGGCTTTGTTCAGGTGCAAGGGTGGTGCGAGCGAAGCCCCCACCTGAACGTAATCGCCTACTGTGGAATACGGCAGATTCTTGCTGCGACTGCCGCTTGGTGGTGACGATGAGTTCGTCATCAAGGTGGCCTGGGAAAGGCCGGAGGAGGCAAGGGGCACCTCGGAGTCGGTGGCGCGCGTGTTTGATGGCGCGCCGGCCGTGGTGTAAAAATAGTTCACGGCGCTGCGGCTGAAGACGGATCAGCAGCGGGCACTCGTACAGCGGTGTGGACAACGTTTGTGATCGCACTGTGGTTTGGGGGGGGCGCGGATTTTGAGTTGCTGATTTTCGGTTTTGTCTGAATTTTGGATTTCTATTTTTCTGAGTTGAAGGCTTTGCGCAGGGCGCTGATAGCTTCTGACGCAGCCACAGCTGGCGGTTCATCGCCGAGGCTTTGTATGGACAGAGCATGTCCGCGGTTGATGCTTCCGTTTTAGGGTAACTGTTGTACTAAAATAGACATTCCATGTGTGGTGTGGGTTTCGGCAAGTTGCATGCGCAATTGGAGGTGTGACGCCTGGTGTGTGTTTTCTTGAAGATCCATTGGTGATGCCGCGGTTGCTGAGCAATCATTGTTCACGGCCAGTAAACGTGGCAGATCTTAGGTCGTGGTGAAACTGACACGAGTTGTTGGATTTGATCATTGCCCAACGTACGGACAGCTATGTTTATAGAGGCTACTCGGTCTGAGCCAGCGTGTGATTGTAGCCCGAGATGGACCTATGGAGGATGCTGTACAGCTGTGGTCGTATATTTGGGCATTTTACCGTACATGGAAGGGTTGGATACATTTTGTCAGTCCGTTCAAGTGTCACTATTGGCGGTTCTTGTGAGTTCTTGAGATCTTGAGATACAAACGGGAAGGTCCATGGCCGATGGTATGTCACTTTCCCGTGTGATAACGAATGAACTATTGCGTTGTGGACAAGCGCACTCCGACCCTACCAGGAGAGGTGCTCGGAGCTGACACCACCGGGCCTGCGGTCACGCGAGTCGGCACACACGTTTTACTTTCCGGCCCAACTCGTAAGGGGTTTTGTGCCAGGAAGGGTACGTGGGCATGGATAAATTATTTTCTAATTGCGGGCGGGTTTCCCGATTGCTTTTTACTACTGGTATGCGTTACAAATCGGATGCTACGTTCAAACACCGTGTGCTGCAAAAATGCGAAGCCATCCCAGTTTATTGAAGGCACCTGCATTCACGGCAGCAGCAGTATCTTTGCCCACATAAATCAGCGGGGCAACACCAGCGCGGTTCGGCTATAGAAATGTACATGATGCACATGGGTTCAGCACAGGCTATTGACACAGCTGCAAAACACATTACAGGCACTATCATGACTCGTGCATAATCCAACCAGTGATAAAGAACCACCGTCCGGGGCAGGAGGCCTGATTGAACCCAATACTTTCATTGAACCATCGGCGGCAGCGTAAACGAATAGACCCAGGCTACGATAGGGGGTCATTTTTGTGGGTTGTTTGGCAGTGGCTCGGGGTAACTCGTGCGAATGAGCCTTTGCGGTGTTAAGCTTCCGTCCCGCTTAAACTTTGCATTTAGAATCTGCAATGGAATGGTAAGCTATGCTGCGCCGAAAACGTTTCCCCCGTTTTTTGTCCGTGAAGCACAGGGTCGCTCGTGCGAGTGGCTCAAACCCGGCATTGAAAATAGGGGTATAATGGAGTATGATACTACAATGATATTACAATACCCTAGCCTTGGTCAATTCTGGAGAAAAGTCGATAACATCCGATGCGATGGACCCATATTCAAATGTTTAGAACTAAAAACGATTCCAAGGTTTGATGTGAATCGCTAGAAGAATGTGTTAAACCCTCTTATATATGGGATGGCACGTGGCGTGTATCAGCTCTTAGCTGGTGTACGCTCGAAGACTCGCTTTCGGATAACCCGATGAAGACAGAGCCTATATTATTTAATGCAAACGAAGGACACGATTAGGTGAGCCTGTAAGAGCAGAGCTCCAGATACAGAAAGAAGAGAAGATGTTGCTCGGCGACCCCAAGCCGATATCTTGATTGATGATAAACTTGCTCCGCAGATGAGAGCAGATGGTGAGCAAAAAGGGGTGGTCGAGGTGGGTCTGACCATCACCTGATCGAGACGGCACAGCGCCTATGCTACGGACAGATGTACTCTACCGGTAGTTGTCTGATCTACCTACAGCAACGTTTTCTGAGGCTTGGTCGTTGTCTACCGTACCTATGACAAGGTTCCCTGAGGTTTGCTTCTGGGAGTTTAGCTACGTCAATGTCCCGACGATCATCCTAAAATCATATTCCATGAATGTTGCTAACCGTACGTTATTGCGCCGCAATATTATTCGTACTAATTATACCGCATTCCTCGTACGTACTACATGTACCAGCTTTTGGATATGATTAACCAGTAAACTGGTGTGCATTATATATCCAAGTTAGTAGTGCTGAGAGTTCTGCATGCAAAATACCGCATCGATAATCGACACCTTACAGACATATTGTAACCGTCTGTTGTACGAACAACTCGCAATGTATACCAGGTTGTTTTCAAGTGTCATCAAGTCAGGACATGATGCTTGCTGACAAATAGCATCTCTAATAGAATGAACGCAATCGCCGGCCGCTCTGTTGAAGCCTAGTCCCCCTGAGAGAACAAGGAAGAAAGTACAAGAGGAAAAAAGACCTTCCCACCCGCCCTATAAACTTGGTAATTTCTTCTGCGCCGTAATTCCAATCCCAGCGACGGGCACCTCGCTGAGGACACATTCGACGAAGTTTATCCCGGGCGAGGGCCATCTGTCTGGGGGCTGGATGCCTCACCTTCCCAATACTTACATTGATTGTTCGGCGGCAGCGTAAAATACTACTTTATGTATGGCATGCATGAAGAGCTCCCCTGGGCGGAACAAATGAAGGGTTAATTCGCTTGAGGTCAAATGCATCGAATGAAGGTCCTTCACCACCATCATGTGACCATCGGTCACGGATTTGGAAACTGCAAGGCCCACGTGACATATACTAAAGGCATAATCGGCCGACGACACATGGCTTGCAACAGATATCCAACAAATTTATGACCTTCTTCCTTCCAAAAATAGCATTAATTCAGCCTCTTGAATTAGTATACCGGTACTACCCGCTTCGGGCAAAGCCCCCGTTCCAGCCCGGCCGCCGCACCCCGATTGCCCACGGCGCCACCGTTGGGTTATCGGGAGCAAGTGTCCTCGATCACATGCAGCTTTGTCGCTGTCCAGCTGGAGTGCCGACCCTTTCGCTCCACCTAATACTCTAGGTCAAAGCTCGGAGGCTAAATATGAGTGAATGGTCGGCGCTGTACCACCTGCGCAGCAGACGCAGAGGCAGGCGCGGGAACTGGGGCTGATATGCCCTTTCTCAAGGGTGCCGCTGCACCAGGACGGCACAAACTTCCTCAAGAGTTTCAGCGGACGCCGACTGCATTATCGGTCCTGGGTACATTGTCGGTGCTGCTGAGCTGCGGCATGGCCAACACCCGCTGCTGTGCCAGTGCAATTTGTGAGGGGTGTGTGCGTGTTTTTCTTGCTTTTTGGTGTTGCCTTGCGGGGCGAAAAGACCCGAGATATTTTTCCAGAAAATGCCCCAGCCACATAATAAACGCCATGGGTAGCCTTTTCAAGTTTGTACATTTTCTACCCCCTGGCGTTATCACCGCATCCGGCACCATGTATCGGGGTGTGTAGCACAAGGCTCCGCATGTGTGCGGGCTTTGCCGGCGCATAAGCTCCAAGAAGGGGAGAAAGGGTGACGGCTCATTTTGGGACATTCTTTATTTCTTAGCCTGTACACCCATGGACTTGATGGAATCATTGTCATACGTTGGAAAGCGGACAGCGGCTATATATCCGTAGCCGTACCCACGTTAATACCGGGAGGTGCGCCTTCACGTTTTTCGTAATATCCGTAGCCGTACCCGCGTGATACTGGCAGGTACGCATTCAAGTTTGTCATGGTCGCCCGGAGGCGCACCCATGGTGTCCCGCGAGCATCCGCGGGTGCCCGTAATCGTTCCCACCGGCGACCGCGACATCCCGATGAGGTTTCAGTGGGAACTCGCGGGCGCCCATGGGAGGTATAGCGGGCACTCGCGGGCGCCCGACGGCAACCCGGTGATATCCAGGGGGTGCTCCTATCACGGCGGTTCCAGTACAATGACCCATTCCCGCGATATCTTCCATAGGACTCTCCTCGGGTGACTGCGATGGTTGAAATGGGTGCCCGCAGCCGGAACATCTCAACCGTTAACTGTAACTGTGTTTACGCTATATGTTCCAGGTTAGGAGTCGTCAGTCCAATGTTATGGGGTTTATATGGAGTGATTTCACCGTGGCGTCAACCCTAAGACAGTCAGGTGCCCGCACGGGCGCGCGCGGGAATGCCAGCGAGACTATGGGATACCGTGGGTTCCCGCGGAATTCAAGCTGGGGCATTGCGGGTGCCCGAGCGCTCGCGGTCGTAAGATACTGCGGTACATCGCGGGATGCAGTGTGGGCACCCGCGGGTGTGCCCACAACGAAGCTACCCAATGTGACATGTTGGCCGTAGGGGAAGGAGTGGCAAAACAACTTTTGGACATCTGACACGTTACTTCATAGTGAGTACGTTTGATGCTAAGATGCTCATATCTTCAAGCACTTTAAATAGAAATACACAGCAATCAAGACTCGCCCTTGCAACGGAAGTATGATAAGTACACTACTAAGTGGGTGCCCGCACTCAAGATGAAATGAAATGTTACTGAAGGAACTCAGGCTGAGACTGATAAAGAAAACAGGAAATAGGTCCCGCAGCGAGAACATGGCGAACCCGATGTAAAATGACGATTAGTAATCACGAACAACGGCGCATCAAGATTCGCTGAATTCTACGTGTAACGCCCTTACATTTATGTTCAGAGGGTGTGTATACTAGATATTTTACATTATGCGAAGAAAGCTGTTACTGCACTGCAGCAAGAAACAAACAGCAGACCCATCGATAATCCATTCGCAGCAGAAACCGCATGTAGTACCTGGCTGGTTTACGACATCGGAAATGCCACTGCTGTTGTTGTGCTTTAGGCCATGTACCGGCGACCCCACGTAGCCCCACTATCGACGCGCTTCCCCCGCGAGCACGCTGGCAGCGACGCCAGACGCATGCCACGGTCGAGGTAGCCCGATATTTTTTGAAAGGATGGTTTCTGAATCAAGGGGCTACTTATCCCGATATCGCCCGAATTTCGTTTAATATTTCTCGCGTTGTATGTCTAGGCTGTGGGAAGCCATGTGTTCAACGGGAAGCAGCTTTTTTTTCTCTATTTGTGAGTGTTGCGAGACACCGTTGGGAGAGATCAAAAGCTCCTCGAGCAAGAACCTCTCAGGAACAAAATGCTGCACGTCCACCGTAGCATGCGTCGGCACCAAGCTGTTGCATGGCTGCTCTTGTTTACAATTTCCCCTCGTCTTTCGTCTCACCTGCCGGCGCTTGCTGCAGGTTCCAGGGGGCTACCTGCACGTGGGACGTGGGACGTAGAATGCCTGCTTGCAGCTCCGACGATGGAGTAAGGGATATATCGCACGCGGAAGCCGCTCACCCAACCCAGCCGGACCCGACAGAAAAGGATACTCCCTTTCCTCTGCTGCCTATGGTGGCGATCTCGCTTTGTCTTGTAACTGTCGCGTATTCCATCTGCAACCTGTTTCCCTACGCGGGCTACATGGTGCAACATCTCGGAGTAACCGACGACAAAGATGAGGCCGGTAAGCTCGCGGGCGTTACGCATGATCAGGCGAATTTCCGGACACCGAAAATATTGTCGATATTGCAACATTTGCACCTTATACCTTTGTCAAGGTGTCTGTATGAACACACGTCATGTAACCAAGAAATAAGCGCGCACATCTCTGGGACAGCGGTAAGACGACAATGAAGCAAGTTGTTTCTGAAAGTACTTTAGGTGCTTCTATGGAAAATTGTAGTGATAACGGTTGATAAAAATGCAAAGGTGGTGTGGATCAATGTTTCCCTCGCCCCCCGTCGCGCGACAATGAACACGAAAAAAACGCTTAGACGAGTGGGGTCGCGTTAGGGTGTTTTGCTTTTTTAGCAGCAGCAGCAGCAGGTAATTGTTTAGTACCCGGTAGAAAAATAGTAGTAAAGTGTTGCGCCATACATGAAGAGCAAGAAAGGATGGGGAGGGGAAGAGGAGGAGGAGGAGGGGGGGGGGGGGGGGGGCGGCTTGTTTCGTTCACAGTCGTAGTCTTGGGGGGAGGAGGAAGGGGGAGGGAGCCACAAGGGCAAGGGCCACTAGCAAATCGAACCAAAGAGGGGCACGTGAAGAGCATCATGGGCAAAATAGCAAGAAAATCCCCAGCGTGTGGTTCGAATGAGGCTTGTTCGCAATAGGCTTCTTGGACCTGGGGAGCGCCGTCTGCGTAACATAAGATACGCGGTACGGTATGCGTGTTGGTGTTTGCTCCAGACCGCCGGACTCCGTTTTGTTTTCTTTTTGGTTTCGTTTTCTGGTTTTTCGTGGCGCGAGTGGGGGGTGGGGGTATAATATAAAAATAAAATACACTCCAGCTGTGAGATCGCAGATTTTGGCGAAACTCATATTTGCAAGCTGTGTGTGATACTTCGACCGCGCGCATTATTTATGTAGCCTCAAGAAAGATGCGGTCTCCACTTTTTCGTATGTATGTATGTGCTTCTTCTGCCACAACCAGCCGCAACAATAGCCCTCACGCCGTTCGTCGTGTTATTCTTTTTCGTTTTCTTTTTCCTTCTTTATTCTTCTGGTCTTTTTATCTTCTTGTTTTTTCCTTCTTCAACATTTCCTCCTTAATTTCCCGAAGTTACCACGCATCAGGTTAGTATAATCTATCTATCTAATCTATCTATATGCCAAGTATATATATAAATATGGTTAATCAATGTAAATATATTTCATGTGCATACTTGTGATTATCCGGAGAGACCAAGACCGAGGTATAGGGGTTACTTTTGGGAACGTTTTATGCAGTGTTTAGAGGTCATTCGCGCCGGTGGCCTCCCTGTTCGTTTGCGGTCGTGCTGTTCTAACTAACTAACTAACTCACTAACTAACTCACTAACTAACTAACTAACTAACTAATGTATTTGCCGAATGGAATCCGAAAAGGAATGTTCAGCCACGATGCGCCAAAAGAATTGCCCGTAGCATAGTCCTTCCCGTAGTCAGTGAGGTACAGAGTTACTATAGCATATTATAGCATGGCAGTATGATAGTATCGTAGTATGATAGTATGATATGATAGTATGATAGCTCAAATCCAGTAGTGAATGAAAAAGGGGGCATGATGGCGTCTGATATGTTACTACAATAGTCTAATACCTTAGTCTTGCTGTTCGTTCCTTTTTCCTGGCCATGGGAACGGGGGGAACCCGGAACTCGTATATATTATAAAAATTAAAATACACTCCAGCTGTGAGATCGAAGATTTTGTCGAAACTCATCTTTGCAAGCTCTGTGTGATACTCCGATCGCGCATATGTAGTAGTAGTAGCAGAATGTTGTATTAAACCAGACTGTATTAAACCAAAGATCGCGTTGTAGGTGTTATCTTGTCTAATCAGAATCAGCACGGTCAAGTACATCAGCATCAGCAAGTTGTCACAGAGGCAGTGCTAGTGGCGGCAGCAGAAAAAAATTTCTCAAAAAATCAAGTGGTGCGCGACAAGTACCGCCTCCATTAGTATGTTAACCAGGGGGGGGGGGATGTTAGTACATATTTTGTCAATCAGATGATGGATCACGATTGAAGATGGTTAGAAAGACAAGGCGCTTCGCTCACGAAGAAATATTTCCAAAACATGACAAAAGAAATGTGGGAAGCAGACAGATGTCCACGATTGATCGCAGGTGCAAACTGCCGACTTTAACAATGCCAAGAGGGCCGACACCATGCTCCAGGAAAACGGCGCGGACGCCACATGCATGAGTATACAGTATGCGCCTCGTATCATACTCGTGATGCACATGTCTGTCTGGAGTCCGAAGCAGAAAACAGCTGCTGCTCTGATTTTCTTTAAAAAAGGCGGTAAAAAAAAAGGTCAGGCTCTTTCCTTTCCAGCGAGAGCTTCAGCCACACACCATTAGCGGCCATCTAACTTGGCAGCAATCCCTCTCAGAGTAATGAGGCATGCGCTTGGTCTCGACTCGTGCTATTTATGGCGCCGGAACTATCGGCGCCGGAAATTATTGCGTTCATATATATTATAAAAATTAAAATACACTCCAGAAGTCTGTGAGATCCAAGATTTCGTCGAAACTCATCTTTGCAAGCTGTGTGTGATACTCCGATCGCGCGCATTACGAGTTGTGTGTCCTCATTAAGGATATAGGTCAGCGACTCCCCTTACAACTACAGTGTAGCTATCAGGGTCAACAGGACGATTTTAGTCAGTCTGTGCGCGGAAACTATAAAACCCGTTTCTGAGGGGGACAAAACCTGACAGCTGTGAAGGGAAAGGGGGGCCTGGTTTTGATCAAAAGCGAGCGGGTTTAGAGGGGGGCGGGGGGGGGGGGGGGAAGGGGCAATTTGTGCATGTAAGCTATAAATCCTTTCGAGGGGATAAATCTGACGGTTTTGGCACCAGTATATTATTGGGGGCGGGGGGGGGAGGGGGGGTTGGGGCGGGGGGGGGGGGGGGGGGGGGGGGGGGTTGGGCGGGGGGGGGGGGTTGGGCGGGGGGGGGGGGTTTGGGCGGGGGGGGCAGCTCAATATGTGACTGGAAACTATACATTATTTTGAGGGGATAAATGTGACAGTTTTGGAAATAATACATCAGTTTATCATGTATATCCTGGGGTAAGTCGTACAATCAGTGAGTAAAGAGAGGGTGGAGTGTTCGAGGGGGTGGGGTTGGGATGGGTTGGGGGGGGAGGGTGGGGGGTGGGGGCGGGGGGGGGGCGGGGGGGGGGGGGGGGGGGGGGGGGAAGGGCTTCAGGTGAGGGGTTTGTTATACTTGTGGTGCTAGGTCTAGGCGAAGGTGCGGGTGATGGATATATATAGCACATACGTTTTCGTATAATATTTGCAGTAATGGAAATCGTTGGTCATTAGAATGCCCCCAGTTATTCCACTTTATTTCTGTGAGAATATTAAAAAGTGAAAAATACACTGAATGAAGCTGTGAGATCGACCAAAAACGATTTTTTGATCAAAACTCAGCTTTGCAAACCGCGTGTGGCACTTCGATCGCGCGTGTTACGGGGTGTGTACCCCATGAATTGGTGACTCCCCTACTGATGCCAGGGTCAACAGGACTAAGACGTTCGGCCTTGTTCTGCGCACGAAAACTGTATGATAACCCGCATTGAAGAGGACAAAACCAAGCATCATCTGTAGCGTTCAGTATGCATGAAACAATATGTGTTTTAGTGTGAGTTAGCTTTTGGAGTGGGCTACTTGGGTCTACTGGGGTTGTACGCAAGTTCCTGTGTACTCCCCGTGTATGTGGCAGGCCAGCGGAGGTCCAGCCCAGGCCTGATGCTCGGGTTTCTGTGCTGGCGAGTCATGATGGAATATGCGGTGGGCGTCGATCGCCACTGCTCCGAAGTGATCTCTCTTCTGCTCTTGATGCAATGCAAAGGCAAACTCACACACCTGTATTGATCGAATGAAGACCGACGATTGAGATCTGGCGTTCTGCATCAGGCGTCGGGCAGTGTACGCTTGATCCTAAAGCTCTTCGAGTGCCCATCCCACCCACTACCAGAGAATACACAAACTAAAGCGTGGATCCATACGAACGAACCGTTAATATAACCTAATCTTGTTTTCTGTGTTGGAGCAGCAATAATCTACTACTCTATGTTTTTCGCGTGAAAAAAATCGACACTGAAACGGATCACGACCTCCCGTTTGCAGCGAGAGGTCCAACCACACACGCCACACAGCACAGCGTCCCTCAACGATGACAACGGCCACCCTCGGAGCGATGTCGAATATAACCTCCAAGGTTTGGTGCCATCTCGTCGTCTGTCACGCGAGGAATCATCGGCGGCGGATTTTTCTGTGTGTATGCCATTTTGTATTGTGGGTGGTCAAAATAAAAGGCTCATCGTGCCGTTTTTTTTGTTATCACGCCGTGTTGTATGCCGAGGCAGTTAAGTGCTTTCTTCGTGTGAAAAGGCTCGATACAGAAAAGGATTAGGCTCTTCTCGCGTTTCGAGCGAGACTTCCAGCGACATAGCATCATCAGCATCCCGCAACCTTGGCAACAGCCACTACTAAACTATCAATAGCAGAGCAGTGGCGAATACAACCTCCAACGTTTGGTGCCATCTCGTTCTCTGTGAGGCGAGGAATCCTTGATAGCGGATTCTCCTGCGTGCATATGTTTTTGTACGGAGTATTATATTGTGGGCGGTCGTGAGAAATATCTCATCGTGCCGTTTCGTAGTCCATGCCGTTTTGTGTATCGAAGCAACTAAACGGGCCACCTGCACTATCTGCATTTTTGGTGGAAGCTCATGAAAGCTTCCATGGAAGCTTCCATCGCTTCCATGGAAGCACGGAATTTTATCGTGGAAGCTTCCACGGAAGTTGCTTCCACGGAGGCTTCCGTGAAAGCTTCCACGAAAGTTACTTCCAAGGAAACTTCCACGGAAGCTTTCACGGAAGTAAATTTCTTTCACGGAAGCTTTCGTGGAAGAAAATTAGCTTCCACGGAAGCTTTCACGGACGTAAATGTGCTTCTACCGAAGCTTTCAAACTGGAGTAAATTTGCTTCAACGAAAGGTTTCAAAGAAGATTCCACGGAAGCTTTCATGGAAGCTTTCGTGGAAGTAAATTGCTTTCACCGAAGCTTTCGCGGAAGTAAATTTACTTCCACGGAAGCTTTCGCGGGAGCTTTCACGGAACCTAACCCATCCCTAACCCTAACCCTGACCCCTAACCCATCGTGGATGCTTTCGTGGAAGCTTTCGCGGAAGCTCTCTACCGAAGCTTTCAAACTGGAGTAAAATTGCTTCCGCGGAAATTTGCACGGAAGCTTTCACGGAAACTATCACGGAAGCTTTCGCGGAAGTAGATTGCTTTCAACGAAGCTTTCGCGGAAGTAAATTTGCTTCCACGGAAGCTTTCGCAGAAGCTTTCACGGTAACCCTAACCCATAACCCTTCGTGGAAGCTTTCGTGGAAGCTTTCGTGGAAGCTTTCTACCGAAGCTTTCAAACTGGAGTAAATTTTTTTTCACAAAAGTTTTCACGGAAACTTCCACGGAAGCTTTCGTGGAAGTTAATTGCTTTCACCGAAACCTTTTTCGGGAGTAAATTTTCTTCCACGGAGCTTTCACGGAACCTAAACCTAGCCCTAACCCTAACCCTAACCCCTAACCCTTCGTGGAAGCTTTTGTGCAAGCTTTCGTGGAAGCGTTCGTGGAAGCTTTCGTTGAAGCTTTCGTGGAATTTGCTCACGGGGAAGCTTCCACTACTTCCATGGAAGCTTCCGTGGAAGCTTCGTGGATGCTACTTCCATGGAAGCTTTCGCGGAAGCTTTCGTAGAAGCTTCCGGGGGGTCTTTTTCATGGAAGCTTCCATAACTTCCATGCAAGCTTCCACGGAAGGTTTCATGAGCTTACACGCAAAAAACAAGTAGTGCAGGAGACCGAACTATACCCTAGCGTGATTTTTGTCGTGTGAAAAAACTCGATACAGAATCGGGTCAAGGTCTTCTCCCGTTTCGCGCGAAAGCTCCAGCCTCACAGCATTCAACTTCAGCGCCCCTCTATCTTGGCTACGGCAACTCTCAGAGCAATGACGAATACAGCTTGTTGTGTGCAGCAGGGTATAGACCACGAAAAACCCCGCACGCGTGTGTATGAGTTTCGTGAAAAACAACTGTCCTCGCAGGTGGAAACTTGGAAGGAGTTCAAATTCCACTAACAAAAATCCATAAGATTAATAACAAAGAAAATATGAAGATAAATAATGTCCAGAATCGAGTTGTCAGAAACCAAATTTGAAGGAAACAGTTAAAAAATCAAGAATAAACTGAAAAACGACGAAAATACAAGAAACAAAGGTGAAGGGAGAAGTCAAAGAATAGCTGGGTGGTTCCTCGCAAGTAATGAAAGGAGGTGATGTTCACATGGGAGATCTTGAAAGGCCAGGGAGGTACAAACCGAGCCCGCTAAGGAAAAAGAGAAACATAAGTAAGTGTATACAACAGACAGGTTGACTGCAACAACATCAGAGCAGCGTGAGAGGTTCTGAAGTGTACGTTCAAAAGAGCAAAAATGACGGCGGCATGACATACAAAAAGACGAAGCGTATGGCGGGCAAGAAAGGTTATGATACAAAATAGCATTGACATGCCAGATTGCCGATGACAAAATCAAGAAAGGGGAAGGGAAAGCGAAAGTAAAAAGCAGAAACGATTCGAAGAAATTCCGAATATCATTCTCGTATTGCGCGTATGAATGTGTGTCATCACCTTACTATATGGCAGCTTTTTCTGGTGAGCTCAAAATTTGTGGTCAAATGGTGCGCTTCCCAGAATGCATCATGGGGGCGCTCTAAGATACAAAAGTACACAGCTACGCGAGGTGGCGTGCACAATCGAACATTCATTATGTTTTAGCGCACAAAGTTCCACATGAACATTTTCGGGGCTCTGGCGTTTTTGGATCCGCGCTTTATTTTATGTATTATCTGATAGTGTGTGATAGTGTGTGAGATGGGCGTGTGAACAGCTTTAGGATCAAGTGCACCGCCTGCCGCCTGGTTCAGAACGTCAGATATCACTCGTTGGTCTTCATTCGATCGATGCATGGAGGTCCAAGTGTGCGTGTTCCATGCAACACCAAGAACAGAAGAGAGATCACCTCGGAACAGTAGCGATCGACGTCCACCGCATGTTGCGTCATGACTCGACAGCACTAGTCCGAGCATCAGGCCTGGGTTGGACCTCTGCTAGCCTGCCACATATACAGGAAGTAAATACGCAGGAAGTATAGCACATCTACAGTCGGTACGTAGGCTGCGCGTGCGTCGACGGTCGCTGGCTAGTTGTCACCTGCACAAACCCGGCAGACTCAAGTAGTCCACTCCAAACGTTAACCCTCACTATGATATGTTCGTTTATGCGTGCGGAATTCCACAGGTGCCTGTTTGTGTCCCCCTCAATGCGGGTTATGTATTTTTTGCGCGCAGAACAAGCCTGAAGGTCTTACTCCTGTTGACCTTGGTATCAGCAGGGGAGTCACCGACCTGTAGCCTCCACGAGGGCATACACGCCCCGTAATGTAGTGGTACTCCGACAGGGGGATGCGTGGTTGGTCGGTGTTGGGAAGCGTGCTCCTCATGGGTTCCGGTGTCTTTGGTTGGTCTCTCCTCATGGCTTGCTGGATAAACTCAAAAGCTTTTATGCATTATTTCCCTACATAGAATACTAAAAGACAGACAAAGCAGGGCTGCAGGGTAGCGCAGGGTAGAGCAGGTAGTGCAAGGTATAGCAGGTAGAGCAAGGTAGAGCAGGTAGAGCGAGGTAGAGCAGATAGTGAGATGTGGGGCGTCCTGCTTGTCCAATCATCGTCACCTACATTATCGCCCATGTATGATGGCCTTGACGTGAATGTAACATCTAATGTCACGTGGTTTCAACTCAACCATGGCATGGCTTCACGTCGAATCTATAAACTACCCTTCTACGGAGGGCACTCCATTACAGTAACACGCACGATCGAAGTATCACACGAAGCGTGCAAAGACGAGTTTTGATCAAAAGCAAAAAATGTCGATGTCACTCGCGAAGCGTATGTTTTCATTTTGTAAAATAATACCAGGTAGATATTAATAGAAGAGTTGATAGAGTTGAAGCCGGGTCTTCCGATGGCTGTACCTTGAATTTAGTGTGATATAGCGAACCTGGATGGACTGCGATCTAGGGCCTCGTGAAAATCGGATTCAACGGCATATGCTTAGATTTGTCGTCTTCATCGACCATGCATGGCCCTTGTGCAGACGAACGAAAAAGACCATGGCGGCGACGGTCGTTCATGCCTTCCAATGGGTTCGCGACCAGTACTTCTCAGCATGTACAACCAAACGTAGATGTTTTCGTAGGTACCTGCTGTACTGTATCTGGTATTTGGTACATAGGCAATTAGGTGCAACAGCCCGGTCTCCTGCACTACTTGTTTTTGCGTGGAAGTTCATGAAAGCTTCCGTGGAAGCTTCCACTGCTTCCATGGAAGCTTCCATATCTTCCATGGAAGCTTTCACGGAAGCTTCCATCGAAGCTTTCACGGAAAAAAAATCCCGGAAGCTTCCACGGAAGCTGTCGAAAGCTTCCATGGAAATAACTTCCACGAAAGCTTCCACGGAAACATCCATGAAAGTAGTGGAAGATGCCGCGAAAGTCACTTCCACGGAAGCTTCCACGGAAGCTTTTACGAACGCTTCCACTTCCACGAAAGCTTCCACGAAAGCGTGGATGGAAGCTTCCACGGAAGTGCGTCCACGTTAGCTTTCACGGAAGCTTCCACGGATTCGAAACCTTCCACGAAAGCACTTCCACGTGTTGTCAAGTTTTAGTTCGATGAAAGCAAGCGGCAGCTTCCACGGAAGGTCGGAAGCTCAGTGGCTTCCACGTAAGCTCCCACGAAAGCTTTTCGTGAAAGCTTTCAAAGTAGCTTCCACGACAAGTTGGAAGCTGCATCCACGGAATTTTACGTTTTGCTTCCGTGGAATCTTCCGCAGCTTCCACGGCATCTCAGCGGCTTCAACGACAGCTCCCACGGAGATAATCGTTTTGTACACTACTGTGTCTCCAGTAGAGCTTACCACTTTTTCGACAACATGGTTGACGCACACTGCGTACGAGACGAATGGAGTTTCACCGTACATGTACAATGGTTGGTTGCTGCGTTTCATTGGGTTAGGGTTAGGGTTAGGGTGTATATAACTTAAAGAGTATGTCAACAACATGCCGGAAGCCTTCACAGAAGCTTTCGTGGCAGTAATTTTCGTTCACGGAAGCTATCGCGGAAGCTTCCATGGGATTTGTTTTTTAAAGCTTCTGTGGAAGAAAATTATTATTCATTGTTTTCGATTTATTATTCACTTCCACGAAAGCTTCCGTGAAAGCTTCCGTGGAGGCAAATATACTTCCACGAAAGCTTCCGTGAAAGCCTCCGTGAAAGCTTCCGTGGAAATAAATTACTTCCACGAAATCTTCCGTGAAATCTTCCGTGAAAGCTTCCGTGAAAGCTTCCGTGAAAGCTTCCGTGAAAGCTTCTGTTAAAGCTTCCGTGCAATCTTCCGTGGAATCAAATTTACTTCCACGAAAGCTTCCCTGGAAGTTTCTGTGGAGGTAACCTCCGTGGAAGCTTTCACGGAAGCTTCCGTGGAAGAAACTTCCGTGGAAGCTTCCACGAAAAACTTCGGTATAAGTCCACGGAAGCTTCCATGGAAGCGATGAAAGCTTCCGGAGAAGAATTGGAAGCTTTCATCGCTTCCATGGAAGCTTCCATGAACTTCCACCTAAAATGCAGATAGTGCAGGTGGCCCAACAGTCCTCCTAATCCATATCGTAATGAAAAGCAAACCAGTGAAAGGGCCTCGGCACGTACGGCTGCTGCTAGTCTACGTATAAGTGCGTACCAACAGTTTTTGTGATTGGCGATGGCGACGCTGTGTGAATTCTCTATCTTGCGATGACCTGCTGTCTGCCGCCTGCCCCCTGCTGCTGCTCTGGTGTGCTACGATGCTCTGTTTCTATAGTCCATACTATTTTGGACCAAAGACGTGGGGATGTTCGTTTTGTCAAAAAGAAAACTCAAACGGTATTTGTATAACAGATAGCTCTCTGTCCTTGTTTTTGTTCCGGATACGTATGTTTTGCGGTCTTCGCCTTGCTGAAAAATGTATATGTTACCGCGTATTTTTTAGGGATTTTCACGGGCCACGACCCGACCGGCGGGTTGGACCAGGAGATCTTCAAAACCTTACGGGCCGGGTAGGGTTGGGTCGAGTCGAGTCGGGTCTGGTCAACAGGCTTTGAAATCTAACGCGTCGGGTCGGGCCGGGTCAAGGGGTTATGAAAACTCGTGGGTCGGGTCAGGTCATGACCCGCGAGATACGGGTCATGTCACGGGTCAGGCCACTTTGACCCGAGAGTTGTTTTGTTCTGACGTAAGGGTTGGAACGGTGGATACGACACGCAGAGCTGGCTCATGAACCTCAATATTTCCTATCCGAGGGTCTCTGTGGTGTTGATACTCCTTTTCGATTGTAGTTGTAGGTTAAAACGCCGCCAATTGAATGTATATATATTAATTCCAGATCCATATGTTCCCTTACGTACACGTCACATATCATTGCGGGGTACAAAACATAGACTAAATCATTTCCGAAGAGTCAACCCGTGGGTCGGATCCACGGGTCGAACCCATGGGTTGGGAAAAAAAAACTCACGTGTCAAAATGACCCGCTCCGCGTCAAAAATTTCTCTCACGGATCAACCGGGTTGGGTCGAGTCGGGTCAGGTGTGCAAACTGTTACGGGTCGGGTCGAGGGGGTCGTGGTGTTTTGAACTATTGCGGGTCGGGTCGGGTCAGGAGGTATTGAAATATAACGGGTCGGGTCGAGTGGGTCAAAATGTTCATGAACTCCCATTAATCGGGTCGGTTCAGCTGACCCGACCCGACCCGACCTGACCCGACCTGACCTGACCTGACCTGTGAGGTTTGGCCTAACCCGTGAAAAGCGTTGTATTCTTGTCTATGTTTCTGTTACGACTCTCGCAAACTCCTAGTAAATACTGCGACTAGGGCTAAGATATTTCAACTGGCGCTCTGCATTATAACCCGTTGATCTATGAATTCCTAAACATGACCCTCGCTCATGGGAGCACACGGGCCGGCCCTAATCCCCAATGACATACAACAACAGCAGCAGCAGCGCGGCGGACCCTGAGTTAGACGTACACTCAAAACAATGGCAGCAGCGTGACAGACAGCCAACAAGGTTCGTGCGAGGGGGGGGCTATGATAAATAAACCAGCAGTGGCATGACAAATAGCCAATACAAAATGAAGAATACAGCAGAACACAGAATTCCCGACGATCGTGCGTACTTGTACTGCGCACATTATATGCCAGGTACATGACATCATTCACGTGATACAAGAACAACAGCCGAACGTGACACACAATGAGTTGTACGTACTATACACAAACAACAAAAAACAGCAGCTTCACAACCAGCGAAACTCATGGGTAAGGGGAATTGCGATACAACAATGGAAGTACTGTAGTGTGGCAGCTAACCGTCAAGAAGAGCTAGGATGCTGCATGATACATGAAGGGGGGCAGCGCAAGACTGAAACAAAACGCACAAAGAAAATCCAATGATGGCACTCGTACTGCGCGCATGTGTATGTGTGTGATACCATACAATACAACGACAGCAGTAGCGCATAGGATCTACGATGGCGGCAGGAGGAACTCGACGTAGTCGATAGCCGAAGGACCTCAGCTCTCCGATTGCCTAAGGATCACGAAATGCTCGGTGTTTCCTTTAAAATTGGGTATATATGGCGGGTGTCGGCCGGGCGCCTGATGAGAAGTGTTTGGTTGAAAAGTTCAACACAGAAGACCACGGTGTCGATTTCTTTCCAACGGAAAAAAATAACTCAGATGTTTGTGTCAAAAGTGTCAATGACATTGGTGTCATTGATATCATTGATCACCCGCAGCCTCTCGACAGACTCTTAGCCCCAGGCCGAGCACATACAAAGACAAACCCATGGAGGGTATTGTCTCGGTGTACTGGTCTTGTTCAATGGCGAGCGAGTTGGCGGTGGATTGACACATCCCGAGATCAAAGGTCCTTGTGGTGCGCATAAGATGCGGCACCCCGTTTGTGGTGTTATGTCATTGTCGAGCTTGCGCCGCAATTTGGTTTGCTCTTGCCTGGCCGTCGAAGTTGAGTATGAACTACAGTAGCCGTTATCGACTTTCGTCCGACCGGAAAACGTTGGGAAAGTCAGCGGTGACACAGTCAAGCATGTGCCGTAGCCCCTGTTGCTCGCCGTGCCTTGGATCGCTATCGCACGAACGAGGCATCCCGACAACTTTTGCCAGGTACCAGTACATGTAGTCTATACCGTACTTCCTATACCAGGTGCAGTCACCCAATGCAGATCACAAGGTCATCACAGCAAGGCATAAATAACATACGAAAGTCGGAATGGGCACCGAATTTGCGGCTATTTAAATAAAATTTACAGACTACTGCCGAGATCTACCACACCTCTGCTACACCTCTGCCACACCTCGAAATTGCATTTGGAGGCATAAGGTACGAGTTTGCCGTCGTATTATAACCAAAGGGGACTTTCAGGGGGCGGGTACATTCTTGCAAAGCGCCGATGCTACTCGCGCCAAAAGGCGAAAAGCAAGTCAACGAAAGCGAGGAGTAGCAAAGCGAACTTAACAAATGGAAGAATATTGCAAGCAAGGTGAAGAGGGGCCTCAAACCCTGCTATACAACCAACAAGAACTATTACGGAGTAATATACTTTTCAGCAAGATCTCGGCACGACAAAGGTGCAAAATACGACGTAGTAGGTGAATGGGTTTTTTAGACGTTGAGACCGAGAAAGGTACAAAACCCCAACGTGACCTGCTATCGAGGGCCAGCGAATCACAAAATCAACTAGGAGCGAAAAAAATACGAAAACGAGCACAGAGAACAGGCGCTATACCAGTACTATTGATGTGATGAATCGGTCTAAGCATGCATCAGTGAGTGGCTCCATGTAGCCTCGGTTGTTCATCTCCAGGTGTAAAACACAGAACCTCTGCGCGTGCGCTTCCCCTAGATGCCTGCTGTATAGCGCTACGCACCACAAGTGGATCCATGTTGGGACTGTTTTTTGTCGTTTCTTCGCGCTTGTCGTTCTGTCCATGAATAGCATCCTTTTATGTCACACTTATCCTAATTACTGCTTTCTGCGCACCAATATGACCAAGATGTACATACTTCCATACCTCGGATAACGTAACACTCGGAGAACACTTATCTACGTTAGGGGGCCTAACGTAGGCGCTTGGCCACGCTTGAACACAGTGCTAGCACGGCAGGAGCAATCACAGTAACGCAGTAACATGGTGTTAACTGGAAATCCACGAACGTACACACGCCTTACCGTTATGTTAGGGTTAGATCCCGTCCAGCCCTGGCACAGTGACATTATGTTATGCGGTGCTCCGTCCTTGTACTAACACGGTAACATAATGTTAGGCTTTTGCCGTAGGCGTACGTTATCACTCTAACATGCCCGGATCGATATCCGCAAATTTTGCTAACGTGATAACTTTATGTTACTGTCTACGCAGCGTTACACATAGCACCCTAACGTTGTGTTACCCCTAATGGAGTGTTAGACATAACACCCTGACATTACGTTAATACGTTGGCCAGCACCTCCAGCACCTAACATTGAGTTACATATAACACACTGACATACCATTAACATAGTTACCCGCACTACTAACATTTACGTTATTCGGACCCCCAGTCTATTGCCTTAGTAGTGTCGGATAACGTAACACGTAACGTACGTTAGCAACATTACAGTCTTAGCCGGCCGGTACGGAACATTATGTTAGGATGTTAGTCTTAACGCCTACGCCCCTCTAACATTATGTTGTGGTGTTACTGTAATCCAAGATCTGATGTTAACGTTTTCTTACTGGGTTATCATAGCAATCAATCTCGTTCTAACATTATGTCACTGTGTTACTGTTGGGGCTGAGGTCATTCTAACATTATGTTGTAACGTTACCCTTTCGGTCTTCCCGGGATCTAACTTGTGTTACCTGTGTTAGCGGTAAAGCGGCGATGCGGAGTAACATCATGTAGCCGTGTTAATATATTTAACCGAGATCCCGGTGTGCGGAGTAAAATATAATTTAGCCCTGTTATCGCATTTCGCCATGATCCCGATTGCTAGCACCACCAGCTATATGTGCCGAACACAACAGTAATATAGTATTACTGTGTACCTGCAGCATATGTGTGCCCAAAACAGCACTAGCGCTGTGTAGTACCAGCACATATGTGCCAAAAACAGCAGTAATACTGCTGTGTAGTACCAGCACATGCTGTGCCGAAAACAGCAGTAGTACTACTGTCTGTATCATAGTATTACTGAAGTAGTACAAGACAAAAGAGACGCATCAGGCACGTCATTTTCTGTCTGCTGAGTAAACAACACGTATCATGGGCGTACTCGTGTGTTTCCAGCTATCCACTGGCACACACCTCGGGCCTCACCACGAACCGGGATAGTTATGGCGACGACTACGAGAGCCCTGCCGCTCTCCTCGCAGTCGCGACTGCGCATTCGCCAATCACAAGCCACACACTACTCGCACTTGTCGAGGGCGAGGACAGCTGCCGTCTGCGACATGTCCTTGCTGATGCCCGAGATCGATTCGGGCGAGAGGGAAGACAACCCTCCTTGCTTGAAACGCACACGGCGTGGTTTTCCCCGCCCCACCTACAAAGCCTCGTCTGTGTGTGCGCTGAGATGCTCTGGTGCGGCGAACTCGTGCGTGTATGCGCGTAGTCGAGCGATCGCCGTTGTTGATTATTTTTCGCGGGAACTTTGTTAAAAAAACAATGTGTATACCAGGTATAGTCTAATGTTCGGGTTCACTATATATAAGGGTTGTCCATCCGATTATCCCCGTTTGATTCTGCAACCCGAAAATCCATCTCATTTTCGGAAGGTTTTCTGTTCGATACCCTATTATAATAAGAGATGGCCTTTTTAACGTGTGTATTTCAACTACGTTTGGGTAGAAGCTTACACGGTGGCAGGTGACAAAATGTTAGTTCTTAGTTGGTTAGCTACGTCGTTTAACGTGTGTAATGGTACCAAGCCTTACGCTTACACCCTAACATAACGTCACTCGATACGAACCGCTGCTGATACATTAACATAATGAATGGTAACGTTACATTGCCCATGTACGTCATGCCTCTAAAGTGCGTAGCGATAACCACTAGGAATTCCTTTCCCACACTAACATAGTGTTAACGCGGCGTGCACGTTATCCGTCAAAACAGTGTTACGGTAGCAGGCAAGAATTCCGCTGGCGTTGTAACATAACGTTAGTCACTTCAACACACTTTACAATAGCCACTATTACAGTAGGACTTCCACTGACACACTAACAAAAGTGTAATGAACGCGTTTATTTCGGCATGTACGTTATCCGTCCGAATTATGTTGCGGCAGCAAGAAAGAATTCCGCTGACACCCTAAGGTAACGTTGCTCGCTACTGACTGCTGTCGCTAACGCGCTAACATAATGTTAACCTTAAATTGACTGCTGTCGCTAACACGGTAACACAATGTTAATGTTTAATTGACCATATTCATTATCCGTTCAACGCGTGTTACGATAGCCACTAGGAATTCCGCTAACACGCTAACATATTGTTAATCCTTATGGGCAGCCTACCCTAACGCCCTAACACCGTAACACATATACTGCGGCGGTTGATACGGGATCAAGGTAACACTCTAACATAATGTTACGCGATCGCCAGTCAATAGTACAACACACTAACACTGTGTTACCACACAACCCAGAAGGTAGTTAACGTAGTAACGTAATGTTACCATTTTTTTCGCTGATCCGTAAAATTTAAGCCAACTAACTGTTAATCGTTACGTTATCCGGGGTGTGCAGGTTTCTACGCGGGTTACCTGTCGTCGGCTCTCATGATCGGGCGTGTCGGAGGCTCGTACTTGTGGGGTCGCGTCGCCGACACCCACGGTCGATTACCAGTCATGTATATGGGACTGTGTTCCGTAGCGTTCCTGTCGGTCGCGTTCGGCTTGTCAACCACATTTGTCTGGGCTGTTGCTTGCCGGTGAGGTTCGCGATGTTTTTCGCTACAAGGGGGTCTGTATCGTCGTTCGCATAGCAGTTGCTCACGACCGTTTATGCTCACCTCAGATTTGTCTGGGGAGCCTCTGAAGTCGCTGGCCTTCTTATCAACACAAATACCATGAAGTTGCTAAGGGGTGTCGTGGTACTCCGAGTGGGGGATGCGTGGTTGGTCGGATCGGCATACAACAGTACAAGTACTGTAACAGTAGTATGTGTTACTTGAAACACAAAATGCGTAGTTTAATGAATGCCGTATACGACGGTGTATGCCACACCCCCGGTGATAACATTTGGGCCTCTAAACAACTTATCACACGGTGTGTAATGCTCCGAGGGTTTTGTATCATGCGTATCCCGGTGATAAAGTGGGGTTCCCTTTTGGGAGTCGATAAAGCGTATCAATGGTTGCAAAGAAAGGAGTTTGGCTGGCACAATCCTAGCACATAGGGGTGTGATAAATAGGGCCACTGCGATGGACCACGCGTTCACAACGCCTTAGCACCTCCTCCACCTCCATGTTGCTGGTCTCCATATAATGCGGTACGCTCGCACACGTAGATGCTGCGTGCTTTCGCACGCCTCTACTCACATCAAACAGTATCACCCAGATGGTGTCTCGGGTGACTATTTCAAGAGGCATGACACCGCAGGGGAGGGTGGTAAACTACGTGCCTCGGTGATAAATCGTGCTGTTGTTTTGAGATTTCGTTTTTCTTGTCACCCGAGTGGTATATTCCGGGACGTGGTATACAACGTATAGCGCCATATACACCGTCGTATATAATATAAAAATAAAAATACACTCCAGCTGTGAGCTCAAAGATTTTGTCGGAACTCATATTTGCAAGCTGTGTGTGATACTCCGATCGCGCGTACTACTGGGTGTGTCCTCATTAAGGATTTTGGTCGGCGACTCCCGTTGGAACTACAGTGTAGCTTGTACCAGGGTCAACAGGGTGATGTTAGTCAGCCTGTGCGCGGAAACTCTAGAACGCGTTTTTGAGGGGGACAAAATCTGACAGATATGGAAGGAAATGCATCAGTTTATCAAGGTGTATCCTGTAAGTCGTATAACCGGTGAGGGAAGAGCGGAGTTTTCAAGGGCGTGGGGGCCTGGGTTTGAACAAGAGGGAGCCGGGGGGGGGGGGGGGCGTCGCATATATACGATAGACGAATTTATAAGTCCATTAGCAACAACAGCAATTCGAAATGAAAACGCTTAATAAATAATCTGCTACAGCAATACTGTAAAATCAAACACCACCAAGACCAATAAACGCTACCCCACAGGTGATCCCCATCATTTACATTTTTACTTTCGAGTCATTCATGCAGTAGTTCCTATTCATAATACGATTTCTTCTACTTCCAGTTAACCCCCCCTTTTCTCCGTCGCCCCTCCGCTCCCACCGTCTCTTTAGGTCTAGCATCATCCATACAGTATCTCCAATTCATTATGCTATCTAATACTGTCGCTATAACCCTCCCCGTCCCCTCACCAGCAATAATAACACTATACCAGGTACTTAATAAGCTACTACTGCTGTTGTGCGTTTCACAGCCGTCAGATGTTGTCCCCTTCGAAACGGGTTTATAGGATATGTGCGCAGATTGATTACAAAAGAGTGGACGCCTTCGAATCACTTGGTTGATTCTGGTACTACACACATATATATATATATGCCATACCCTTAATAGCTGGTGCTAAGGGGAGCTACCGAGCTAGACTATATCCTTAACGAAGACATGCCTCCCCCGTAACACGCGCGATCGGCGATCGGAGCATCGCGCACAGCTTACAAAAATAGATGAGTTTCGACGAAGTGCTCGATCTTACAGCGACAATTTATTTTTAATGTTCAACATTATTTTTCATTACTAATATGACATCTCAGCCAACCATTTTGGGGTAGTTAACCCAAAAGCTTACCACCTGCAGACAAGGAATAAGGCCGATACTGGTGCATTCGTCGCTTCTTGTGATACATACAACCCTAAACTTCCGTCGCTCTGTCCGACCAGGTTTCTTCTGGGAGCTTTGAACGGTTTGGTAGCGACAGCGAAGACTATGATCTCCGAAGTTTGCGGAAGCGAGCACGAGACGGTCGGCATGAGCTTCGTCACAGGTGATTTGGCATCAGAGCTACAACATAGCGTAGAACGTGTATCTGATACCGGGGTCTCGTACAGTCAAGAGGGCGAGAGAAAGCACCAGACTGCCTGTTCACTAACAGCCTCGGTACGACGATGTGGTGCCATTCTACACTTCACACTTTACCTAGTACACTCTATCAATGAAATGTCTGATGTCCGGTGCTGGTATACAACGCTGCAGAGCTACACATCAGCAATCCAGTTGACATCTAATTGTTGGCATTGGCTTGCTTCTACCTAAGGTGTTCGTGCTTAAGGTTGGATAGAGGAATATTTCAGGGCGTAAATGCATGCTAAAAACAATTTAACTCAACAACGTTAGAAGTTAGTGAGTTCGTCACCGCTCACCGCAGCCCACAACGTGCACAGTACAGCAGACCATACACACACACCACTCATATTTGGTGCATGGCGTGTTTTGGGTTTTTGTCACAGTACCTAGTACTGTATCGTTGTGTTTCAGCTCCAAAGTCAAGCGCAATACGTGAAGCCTCTGCCATGAGTATACATGGTGAAAGTACTGTAGCGGTATACAACACCGTGTGTGTCGCGTTGTGTGGCCTCCGAGACTACAACATTGCCGCTGTCTGAGTGACTGAGTGGCTGTTCAATCGCTGATTCCACAGCTATATGTAAGTACCAGGTACTCGTACGATTTTACAGTATCTGTCGTGATTTTTGTATGCCAGGACGCCAAGATACAGTAACCTGTGATATCGTGCAGATGGGCGCCGTCTGCTTCGTGTATGTGCGTTGCATTTGGTTGAGCACCCGCAGAAATAAACGTACCGGTAGGCATGCAGGAATACAAAACACAAATGGATTGCCGGGGCCATGGTGCTCGCTGATCCTGCTCACTGATCACTGTCGAACCATACGTACTGTTAGATTTGCTGCGCTATGTTGCCCTTCTGTACAACTCGCAGGCATAAGCTATGGATTAGCATTCGCAAGACAACTAGCATAACGCGTATTGCATCATAGCTGACCAGTGTTTTCTTGCTATTGGAGGCAGAGGTCGAACTAAGATCGACAAAAAAAAACCTTGTCGCCAATAACTGAGATTGTCTTTATGGTGCCGGCGATACAATAAAGCGATTGTCGTCGTTTTCATAACCATATCTAACGCCAACTTACAGTAAAACACCACTGAACCACCACCAGCAGCAGCAGGTACAACACGTCTACGATCTCTCAGCAGCGCTCTTTCCAAACGCGGCAGCATCGCTGCTTGTCCAAGTGCTCAGAGGCTCCGCCCGAGACGCCGTCCGTTCCTCGGCCCGTGCTTTAGAGCTTCTGTCACGGCAGAGACTCTAGGTTAATACCTATGGACAGTGGACAAAGTGCATACCGTTTAAACCATGTACAGTCTAGTTGGACAGCGGTGCACTGTATAACTACTAATATGTAGTCTAGAGCAGCCACTTTGCATTACTACAGTGGTTGTAAAGGGACGTCTGTACGCTGTGCACTGCACACGGCACAGCTCTAACAAAACCCTGGATAGAAAACAGACCGCTCGATTGAGATGTTTTGATTTTAGAGGTCATGTCAAACGCTGTGGCACGAGTGACCTGAGGTGAGGCTACGCTGCACAGAGCCCTTGCGCCTCCTGGTATAATAATATCTTCTTTAACGTACGGGTTTCGTGTTGCCTCTCAATAGTTGACATTACACCACCTCTAGATGTTACTTCCGTGGTACGCCCTACGTAGGCAGCCTGCTACTACACTAGTCTATTAATAGCAGTGTTGCATGTGACATCCCACAAGGTTTTCCAGTTTGTTTGCTAAATAACTTGGCATGGCTCTTGGTTGTCTCGACGTGTATTTCTCGTCATCAAGGGTGCTGGTCGGTTGGGCTTGTCCTCGGCTCTGGACTGGGTGGAGTGCTGGCGGAACCAGCGAAGAATTACCCCGCCATGTTTTCGGAGTCTGGAATATTTGGAAGGTGATCTCGACAAGGGTAGGAATGTATCGATGGGCGCTGCATCCAAGGACTGGCAGACGTTGCTACGGCCACATTTATTGCAAGCGTTTCTTTGTACCAGGTAGCTTTTAGGATGTTTTACTGTGCCACTTGTACCGTCGGATTCGTCTACGGTTTTTGCTTTCCGCTTTCCCCGCGCGTTTGAAGCTGGCACCCATTGTTCACACTGCACAATATTGCGCCGACCGACGTCGGCATCAGGAGAGAGTATACTATCAATACCTCGTTCCATCATCCAGGAAACAGTGGCCCAAAACATACCGAATCCGTGAAAACACCCGCAGCTTCTGGAGAAACCTATTGATATGGCGTACCCGTATTGCAGTATCACCAACTACGTGGTACCCAGCTCGATACCGGCCGCCGTGCTCTCACCGTCTTGTTGCGGGCTTTCAGAGCAAACCGGTGTTCTTATTTAGCCCAGTATCCTTCGGCTTCGCCACAGCCGAGAAAGTGGGTCCTCTGATTCTGCAAAAATGGCTTCCATATCCCATTTTTTACAAGCAGATTGGAAGGAAAGCGGAGGACGAAAAGGAGAAAGAGGGGGGTCAGGCGTGATGGACGAGGTAGCTGGCCCTCAACAACTAGAGGGTTGTCCGAGAGAGGCTGTAGGTCGAAGTATGGGTAGCTTTTTTTAGGGAATCGCAGTGGTCGATGGTTTTAATGGTCGCCAATTAGTGAGTGCGCCGGTGGAAGGCATCATGACAATACACAGCCTTTGGAAAATTAGCTGTCGGACGGTGGGAATCTCCAGCTTCAGATTTGTTTTCGAGATCTCCTGCTCCATCCAGCTCAAAGAAGTCCCACATATCTTGAGAAGCCGCGAAACTTACCCACTTGCTTGACTTATGGTAGGAAACGCTGCTTCTTCTCTTGACTATACGGTGTCTGCCCACGCCCGAACGACCCAGGTTCCCGTATTTGCCTCCGAACATTCTTGGAGCCGTCCTGGCCCTGATCGGCCTGCCCATGGTGTTCTTCTTCCTCGACGAGACTTTGGACGCCCACAAAAGTGGAGACAGGTGATGGTCAGGAGTTTCAAGCATGGTTGATATTTAATTGTTCCATCCTAGTCTTTTGAAGGCCAGTTCAATACCACCTACCTTAATTAAAAGCATGACCAATAGACCGGTCATTTGCGGTGTCTGTTGGGATGTCACAGCCCAGATTTATTCCCATATTCCCCAATACAGCTCGGTACACATATTTCGCAGTGCGCCGGGATAATACCACGCCTCTTCACGTTGTCGAACTTCTCTCCAACTCGCCCCGAAAACACATCGTAGTCACAGGCGCCTCTGCAACACTAGAAACGTCACCAAAAGGTATGCTTCCATTATTGACAAAAGGCATCACAAGTACCACCCTAGTAGAATAAAATAGCGGCTAAACCAGAAACAGTTTTCCGGTCGAGTCGGTGTTGATCGCCAACTTTCCATATCAGTGGGTGAAATCGGATAAGAACGTTCCGCCGTGAAGCGGGCAACAGTGAAAATTGCGAGCAACTTTCGCACGCGGATGTCCAAAAACGCTTCGAGATACACTGCTCGTGACGAATTGCCTCATTCATGTCATGACAGTCTTCGTGGCAACTTGTCTGGATGCAGGCCCGGGTTTAAAGCCATACCGACCCCGGAGGCGGAATTTAACAACCACGCAGAGGCAGCGCACGCGAAGGGGGATGTCAGAGCGATCAGCCTAGACAGTGGCTACGACCCCCAGCTCACGAGCGGTAGGGGGGCGAGGACGACGGCGGGGAGTGGGAGTGGTGGTAAACCTGGATGCCTAGCTGCTGGTACCAACCGCAGGAGCGACATCTGCAGCACCCAGGCCCGAGTTGAAGAGCAGCTACCTCTCGTTGAACAACGCCCGAGATCGCCTAGTGTGGCGCGAAAGCTGGAGGGAGAGCATTTGCTTAGTATCCTCGACGGTGCTCATAGAAGCACGTCGTCGGGGGTTAGTGGCATTGAAGAGGACGAGGGGGTCGATGGCGGTGGTTTTGAGAGTCGGCGGGGGTGGTGGAGGATTGGCTTCTTGCAGGAGTGTCTGCTGCCAATGAAGCTTCTTGAACAACGGCGGGTGCGCAGTATCCTGTTCGTGTACGTCTTGTTTTCGGTGAGCAGAGCGTTCTGCGTTGTTTGCTTTATACGGTAACCGAAATGCTGCAAATCGTGCCTGGTTCCCGAAACTTCTCCTCTTGAATAGGTTATGTCGGGATCCTTGCGGCGTGTGCCGCTATTATTATGTGTATGTGTGTCCCGTCCTGTCAAGCGTTTGGTCCGCCACGAGACAATGTCTTGGTGGTCGTAGGGTGGTGGACCACAAGGCACTGCATCGCCGCTCACGTCGGGCAACCTTCAGCGCGCGTCGCCTTTGAATTGCAGCTTATATGTTTTGGGTCCCAGGACGTGTATCCCTCCTAGGCTCCCAGCACGTTTGCCAGCGGAGCTTCAAGTGCATGTTAAATCCGATCGGAGAAGTAACGAATGCTCCCCCACACACCCATAACTCCGTGGATATACGAAAGTGGTGAAATGTTGCGCTGTAGCACGTTGTCGGCAGATCGCTCAGCGAACATCTCATCCGAGACCAGGTGCGGGTTGCCGTACTACTATTCGTTCTAGAGCCCCCGTCGCCACGGTTGTTCCAAATTGTTGTATGGCGTTTTCCAAACTCTAATTGAACATCCGTGTCCTCGAGTTTTCTAGGTTGCACAATAGCCGCCCACCCATACGCACCGAGTTTCTGCTCCTACTTCTCGTGGATACTGCTGCCTGCTGCCGGGTGCGGCTGGCTGCTGCTACTAATAGCTGCTGATGGCGGTTGCTGCTGGCTGCCACCGTTGGCTGTGCTGCTAGCTGCCGCTGTTGGCTGTTGCCGGCTATCGTCGCGGGCTGCTGATGACTGCTGCTGACTGCTGCTGCAAGCTAATTTTGCACAACTACCGCCCATTATCCACCAACGCAGAAAGTTTGACGTTAGTTACGAATATCCTGCTGCGTGAGTTGCTAGCGACATCTAAACCATCTTGTGTATTTGTTCCGTCGCGTGCACCCCGCTTCTTCGCCGGTGGACTCGGTTCAGTTTCTGATCATTGGATTTGACGAAGCGTACCCTCTGTGGACGATCAGCAGCGTGGCAAGTGGGGGCTTGGATTGGACAACCCCAGAAGTGGGGCAGGTGCGAGGCAACTGGGGTCAGCCCGCGAGCAAGCAAGCGCCTCCGCTTTTAGATAGCTATTTCCGCTTTATACATGTCATGTGCTCGGGTTCTTCCGAGGAATATATTGTGTCCGTCTGCACAGTTGGTCTGCGCCTCGCAGGAGAAGTTTTGTTTCAGAATATACCGATGCTCGGGCACAAAAATATTGTCGTTTTTTCAAATGGGCCATAGAGAGCACTGGGACTGTAGTAGTTCATCGCACTGTGCTTACCACCCGCCGCAGCAGCAAGCAGGTGCTGTTGCCACCAAGACAATGCTTCTGTCGACTTTCCCCTTGCGATTATTCTGGATAGCTATTGGTGGTGCCTTAGCCAGTGACCGTATTGGACTGAACTCGGCGATTTATTCAAGGCTCTTCCGTACCAAAAAGCTCTTTCAGAAAGGGTCTACATTTTTCGGGGAAAATTACTCGGAATTAGTACGGACTACGTTTTGCACTTCTAAACGGGTTAAGAGAATCCGATTTCCGGTTCTTAGGAGCCTTTGAATACCTCGTATCGGCGGGAAATATATTTGACTTTTCACTGACCCCCTCATCTTGTTCATTCGCGCCCACCCCACCCCGAGACTGCTGCAGGTCCTTGCTGCGTGTGGTGGAGGCATGCTCATCTTCCAGCTCCTTATCTATCCGTGGATTGTCGAGCAGATAGGGACGACAAGGTCGCAGCGCTGGTCCTGCTGCATTTCTTTCCCCGTGTTCTTCGCTTATCCTTTCCTGTCCCGAATACAGGATTCCGAGGGTGTGCTTATGACTGCGTCCCTGGTCCTGCTGTTCTTAACCAATGTCGCCGGGAACGCGGTGGGTACCAACCTGCACCCATCCCGTCTCTCTTCGCGCATATGTATGATGCTGGACGATGTTAGTGTCCGATGTTGATTCGTGTTGCTGTTCCCCAAACGGCGAGCCTTTCGGTGCCTCTATGATTTAGATTTCAATGTAGACCATCTTGGTGTTACAGCGCGAATTCGCTATGCGATCTCGTTGACATGAGCGATCGCGACTCATCTGCCATTGAGCAGATCGATGGCATTCGCTTTCTCATTGTACTTGTTTCAATTCTAATCGGCGAAGGCATAGGTAGTATATATGCGGGAAGCAGACCTCTACCCCCAGAGCCTTCAACATACCTGTGCCGACGTGAAAACCTTGACCCCCGGGTACACGTGCTTGTGTTGGTCATGATCAGACCATTCGCCCAGGGAAAAGGTTGCATTGAGTTTAGGAGGATGGTGACGGCGCCCATTGCCATCGACTAAAGTGCGTGGGATGTTGTGGGCTTACATTAGCAGCGCTGCCGATTGTTTATCCGTCTCAACGCTGGTCGAGCAAGGCATGACGTCAACGGGTTTACCCCAAGAGGACCGCTTCTTATCGAAATGTGTTGACAGACCTGCTGCAGCTTTCTTGGAACCATGCCTCAGTTGACCTAGGAATACCTACTCGAACGTCGATACGTAGTCCCCAAGCTGAAGCAGAGGCTCCGACCAATCTTCGGCGGCGTCCACGATGTCCAGTCTGGTATGATCGATAGAACCACTGCCTCCGTTGATGTCGAGCTCGCCGTGAACGCTGCGTCAAGGCAAGTGGTGCTGCCTAGCTTTTCTTGCTGTCCTCTAATTTGTATATCTCTCACCCCGATGAAAGATAGAGCACATGTCGGGCACCGGCGGTCGCATCGAGTAAAGCAGTCGCCATAGTTTATTATTATCCCCGACCGTTCGTTCTGCCTAAATAATTTCAGCACGTAGCATTCCACTGTTCCACACGTGTGCAGAGCCTAACCTAATACCCAAACTCTAGGGCTGAGTCAGCCGGGTTTCGTAGTTTCTGCGCCGAGAACAGGGTGATCCAGACACAGCACTCCCTCTGTCTCGTCCTTCGTTCCTCTGCCCCTCCGCCCCTCTTGTACGACCCTCACCAGTTTTTCATTAACACGTCGCTGGCGATCAACAACGCGGTAGACACCTCCCAACGTGGCACTATCAACGGCCTCATGATGATGCTGGGCTCGCTGGCGACAGGAGCCGGTCCGATCGTCTTCTCCACCATCTTCGCTTGGTCCATCAACCGCCCCCGCCCTTTCCCCTTGGACAGCCATCTGGTATTTTGCTTGTTGTCTCTTGGTATGTTCATCGTCACGATCACAAGTTGGAACATCGTTACCTCCTCCGACCAGCCAAAGCCAAAGTCGGAGACGGAGACGTTTTCTCCTCCGCCTGTCGTGGTAGTTGAGGATGCCGCCGGAGGGTACGAAGAGAACGGTCTCAGTTCTGGAACATGAATAGTCTTTGATGTCAAGCGCGACAACTTAGATGGCGAAGGCCCACGTTTACGGTGAGTAACTCGCGGTGGTGTTGATTGCCTGGTGTGTCTTCACGTAGATTCGAAGAGGATTGTGTGGGTGGCGCGTCCGTTATCGACTCCCGTGGTGAAACCATCTAGAGTACAAGAGGCGAAAACAAGAATCCTGCAGTTGGCAGTATTGGGAGAGTCTTGTGGGTACAAGTGCACTCATCGTACGGATTGCGAAATAAGCTGGGGCATAAGCGGGGCAGGCAAAGAGAGTCATCCCACGGTAGGGGTTGCACGTTTTGCGCCAAAACGTCCCTGGGCGATTGAATTCCTCATGTAAGGAACTGCCGGTCAATGAAGTAATTTCACGAGGTGTACATTTTATTTTTGGACTAAGGCATAGAAGCTTGGTCGGGTTGTGCGACCGAATGCCTTCGATCATTTTTCGGGTGAGATATTGAGTTGCTCATGTGAGGAGCTCAGGAACAGATGCTGCAACCCTACTGTGGGATAGCTCTTCGGCTGGCTGGAACATGAGCGCTTCAGCCACGGGAAAAGCAACGGAGTGTACGGAGACAGGGAGTTAAGGCACATATGTGCGATGAGACGCAGTTTTCTCGGTGTGCTGAGCGTAGCATTGCGTGTAGGTAAGTTGCGGTCCCCCAACAAGAGCTGCTGTGCGTAGAAAACGCACAGGTCTTCTTTAGTAGAACTGGACTGCAGGAGTTGTCAGGCAACTCCTATCTCTGGCATCTCACTCAGGGGACATCGTGGGTGCTGTGTGTATTCCGCACATTACGCTAATACTTCGATCCATCTGCATCCAGCACAACCAGTGTCCACGCCGATTCCTCCTAGGGAGACAAGATCTAGGGTCAAACTACGAGACAGATGTACACATTGTAAATTCGGCAAGGTGATTTGGCCATGCAATGAACCGCAATGAGCACTGTACTCGGTTGGGATTGCATGTATGTCGTGTAGTTTGGGTTCTGTTCGACACACGAAGGCACAGCATATTAGTTGGTTGCAATCTTGACATCTGCACGCGTTCGAGGTCGAGCCCTGTATGATCGGAACGTTAGTGTTTCCCGGAAGAGATTTCGGTATTGCAGGACGGGCTATGCATGTAAGGGGTACTTCATGATGCATACTGCGCGGTACTCTCCGAAAAGAAAGGGAGCCGGAAAGTTCTTCGCGGCACCCCGCCGGATCAAATAATTTCTACCTTAGGAAACGAGTTTGAGTGGCGCGGTGCCCGGCTAATATTATCCTGAACAGCTCTATTACATCTGGTTTATGGCGAATGAAATACACCCACAGGAAGCACTTGGAAGAAGCGAAATAAAATTTTGATTGAAGCGCGCTGCCTTCCTCGCCATTACCTCATCTATGCAGCCGTGCGCATAGCGCAGAAGGATATCGATAGGGGACGTGTATGAACGTGGGAGCCATGACAAAAACGTTATTCTCGGGAGGTGGCAATAACCAAGCTTGCTCAAAAGAAGATCTCCAACACTTAAGGAGGCACACCATTGTTGCGGATTTATGGTGGTGTACATGCACCTCTGTTTGACCGGCTTCGCCGACGGTCACTCCGGCCGAGAACATATTGCTTAAACGTTGGGTACGAGTTTGCTGTTGTCGTGCGACCAAGTACGGACATTGCCCTCCCAGCAGACCAGAGTTTGACATCACCGCCTCGGAAACCCACAATGCGTAGGACAAAACGTTGCCCTTTGCCTTGAATACAGTCAGGTCAAAATAGACCACTGCAGTTGATATTATTGGTGTTGATGACGGCAAAACATGGCTGCCTGTTCCGCTGTCAGTGACAAGCTAAACGAGCCAATTCAACGCTTCCTCCGCCAATATAGAATTCGCTCGCCATGTCTTAAGACCTTGAATTCCACAAGCAGTTCGAGGTGAAACCAAATCGTTACGAAACCTGCAGATAGTCCTGAAAGCGTACAGCGAGGAACGACGAGAGGCTATTCTCGGCCGACGGCGCACAGAGCAACAATGCGCAACCAACCCAAAAAGTACTTTTTTGTCAGTCTTCGGCCTTTCCGAGACAGAGACGGGGGGAGGGTGTACTCAGTACTCAGTTTGTGCATGGCCGTAGTCGTATGACCATAGGTGAAAGCAGATCGTTACGAACCCTGGAGATAGTTAAGATAGCGTACAGCGAGGGACGACGAGAGGGCGTTGTCGGCCCACGGCGCAACAGAGCAACAACGCACAACAAGCCCAAAGAGTACCTTTATTTCAGTCTTCGGCCTTTCCGCGACAGAGGGGGGGGCGGGGGGCACCAGACAACCACCCCCCCTCCCTAAATTGGTAGACTAACGATACGTCCCATAGACTATACTATTTTCTCTACGACGCAAAGCATGGGATGGTGGGGCGCAATCGCCTCTTTGAACCGGTGAACAAGCGGCGAGATACTTCCCCCCATCCCGCGCCGATGCGCATACCGCGGCTCGCAAATAGCGAGCACACACAACCGACCTATCAACTCTACGGCAGTGGTGTTGCAGGAGCCTGCGCCAGGATCGAATACACTGGTTCGTGATGACTAACCGGGCCGATACCACGCGGAGGGTGTTTTGTAGACAGACATCGAGCTGTCAGAAGGCCCTCTGTGGTGACATTGAGTGTTTAGACCATAGGTTCCTGAAAGGTAACGCGTTTCCAAGTTTGCCATCAACTCGAAAGCCTCAAAACATACATCGGATTTGTATCCACCCCCCCCCCAAATCATCAAGAGCAGTGAAACCCACGTCCACTATCAAATGATGTGCCCAGGGGTCACGTGTTCACTCCTCGCCATGTATGTAGATGTCGGCATATCGTCCACAACGCGCTTGGTGCCTCGCTACTGTAATCAACCACGACGCATGCTCCAAGAGTTGAGAACGTGGGAGTATCTCGTCATTTGAGGTGACATAGCCAAGAAGTGCTCAAATCGGTGAAGCGTTTAACGCGAGACACCGAGGTGAGGAAGTTCGGCAGTAACAATCCTGACCTGCTCATTGGCAAAAGGCTATACCTCGCTGTAAAAGGTTTTGGTACGAGTAGGTCTTCGCACACTGGGCAGTCGTATCACTTCATTCATTCAAGATGCACCATCTGGGACTGATTCTACGATAGCTCCCCTCAAAAGCAGCGACTTTCTTATTTGAACGTTTCATGGCTGCCCGACGCGAGGAAGGGTGGTATTAACAAATGGTCTCCATATATTAGTTTGCGTGCAAAGGTCCATCGAACGATGACATCGGGGTTTCAAGGGACACCATATTCAGAAGATACGACCGGGAATTGTTTTCAAAACCGGCGATCTCGTTAAAGAAAAGATGGGGGGGCTACCGTAGGACGACTCCTGGGGATTTTCCAAACACAGCGGACGGGGTATGGTCGAATAGATACCCTGATATGAAGGTAAATGAAGAACTGAATGCCGAGTATTGGAAGGTTGGAGGCGGCCCCACGCACGTTTTGGGGACACGACACTTGGACCTCGTATAGCTTATTTTTAGAGTAGTACATAAATGGTTAGACTAGACTGGCATCTCCATCAGAAACGTATAAACAAAAGCATGTGCCTAGTGTTTGTACGTACAGCGTACACAGGCAGTAGCGGCTCTGGTTTAAGAGAGGAGCGTGCCAGGTGGGGTAGACTTTTCGTAATTACGAGCCTCTCTGTAACATGTACCTGGTACGAGTGTAAGAGATGTATTCTCTCGTACGAAAACTGGGTATAAGAGAAAGATATCTCATATACTGATTATATGAGGTTTAATGTGCGGGCGAGCGACTTCGAAAAATATTAGTCTATAACCTCACCAGGAATTCACAGTGCGGTTTTTGCAACGCGACAGGAATTCGTTCATTGTATTGATGGTGTGCTTCCCTTTATTAGCGCTGGCAATGCTCATGCGGGCTAGCTTAGCTCTTCGAAGAGTTCGCGACATCTCAAACATGAACCACTCCACTCTGGATTAGCTCCATGTAAGAAAGCGTGTCGGGGGTTCTTCACCTTGAACCTCCCTTAAATGCGCGATAGGTGTGCCAAGTTACGGGAGACCTCTCTTTCACCTCTCTCAAACTGAGCTCTCTTAAACCGTATCCGCGACTGTCTCTGGTATGTTTTAGAGCTTGTCATGTACGCGTGCGGGCATTCACGCGTTCTTAGTTCTGGCATGCAAGACTCACGCATGAATCAGGGCGCTCCCTGGTGACAAGTAGGATCGCTGAAGACAGTGCGATGCTTCGTGATAGGAAGGGTGATGGCAGCGCCTCCAACTTGGAAGCAGCTCGTTCAACGTCATAACATGCGATTCAAATTTGCGACACAAAGTTGCCGCTAGAGAAGAGAGCGCGGGACGAGACGAATGTGATGCAGGCAGTCGCGGGCGTGGGCTGAACACGACGGCGTACGAGGAATCTCGCAACTCCTTCCGACGAAAAAACAGTCAAGGTGGAAAATAACAAACCCGATGGCCTAGGTATACAAAACATTCACATTGCAAATAATTACAAATGTTCCCACGACGAGTCGGGTTTAAGGAGCCCCGCCATTCCGAAAATGTTTTTGCCAAAAATTGCAAAACGTGCAAACCTCTATCGTAGCACGTGTCCGAGGAACCAACTATGTCAACGGAGGACACCGCAGAACTACCAACTTTGTCAACCGAGGACACTACGATGTTGAGGTCTGTGACACGCTCTCTTCCTTGTCTTAACAGGTGCACGACCATAGGGATTATATATAGCAAAACCGTAGAAGACGGAAAGGGCTGGTCTGCGACAGGAGGCGTGTTGCGCACTCGGCAGGAGCAGGAGAACACCCCGTACATGAATGTTAATAGCAATGTGATTAGAAGAAGTTGTTCAAGACGATACGGTTCTGTTGCATTGCGCCTTCATTATTAATAGTGTAGAACTGGCATTGTAATGGGAGCACTTCTTGTAATGTTGGAGGCGTGTCAGCTGGTACTGCACCTCCTGTACTAGTTAACCTTTGGCGATACAAAAAAAAGGGAAATTAGTAAGAAAATAAGGGCGACGAGCGACGTTGATATTGCCTGATAAGTTGGGTACCATAGCTATATGTCGACCCAACCAAACTGCGCACGCGCAAGGCACGTGGACGTAAAGTTCGCCATGTATATTAGGTTCTCGGCTGCGGATAACGTGGTGGATGCAAAGTGCATTGGAACTGACTTACAAAAAGTTCGACACTCTAGCGAAAAGCTTGGGCACGCTAACGCCTGTTTTCAGCCACCTTCATCTGCTCGGGGTATGAACGCCCTTCCTTTTCAAAATCAGGCATCGAGTCCGAAAGCTTCAATGGAGCTCGTATAGAGGCGAATGAAGGGGTTGCGTTGCTGATTATATTTCACGCAAGCATGTGCTGTTGACCCTACCTAACCTCCCTCTGTAGTGCGGTAGGGGTTGCAGTTTTTGGCTTAGTTGATTAATGTTTCCATGGTATTGACCTCTATAATGCGGTTGCGCATGAGCTCCTTAAATATAAACTATCGGTTAGTATGTTATTTTTACGAGTATACTGTGTTATGAGCCACTATTAATAGTGCATACAATTGGTGATCGAGTTGCGCGAAGGACCGGCTGCCTTCCAAGTTATGTTTCCGGCACTACTAGCTTGGGATGACCCTCTTCATCATCATCATCATCACCATCACCATCATCATCATCATCATCATCAGCATCATCATCATGTTGATGAGATGATATCTTCATGACATCTTCATCACATCTTCATGGCATCTTCATGGCATCTTCATGACATCTTCATGACATCTTCATGGCATCTTCACGATGTTGATGACGTTGATGATGTTCATGACATGTTCATGATGTTGATGATGTTGTTGATGTTGGTGATGTTGATGACATGTTTTGCTTCAAAATCGGAATGGATTACTGACGTGGATACAAAATGGCATGACATAGTTATTGAGAGGACGTGCCGGGATATTTGTAGTGCAAGAGCTACTCAATAGGATACTGGGGGTTTGTGCTATATGGAAAGACGGTTTACTGGAGGACACGAAACCGTCAGTATAGACAGCTGCGACGCCTGTGTTATGAGAGAGCAACTCACTTTGTTTTTGGTGTAACCCAACCTCTGCTCGGCGCTAGCTGCTGCATGATATAAACTACTGCTGGAGCGCCGACAGGTTTGCCGACACCTTTCGACGTGTGCTCGTTAAACATAAATCAGGAAAAACACGTTGTTATCACTGGTCGCGCATGGACGCATGGACGCATATGTTCCATCAGTTGTGTACTTTTCCGTGAAGAGAAGTTTGGCATCAGCCGAGGCCGCCACGGTAGCAACGCCCGCATTTTCTACGGTTGTATGAGGTCTGGCAAGAATAGGGAGATGAGTTTTAACGAATTTCACTGTTTCTTTGGTCACACCTACCATGTTGTTCTCCATGAGACTGCTCGACAACAAGACATGAACAGGATGTTTGGGGTACTGTGACGGGTGTGCAAGGAGGAATAAGCATCTGCAAGTCTATCGTCAACTTCACATCGAACCATGCAAAAAAGCGGCTGCATCGCCTATTCGCTGACCCCGCGAGACCTAAGCCGACGTCGACCGGCGACACCCAGTACCGTCTGATCGTCGTAGGTAGTGTCAGTCTCATGGACTGGCCGGTATTCCTGTCGGATAAGAGCGTGGCCACAGGTACCCACCGTTTCCGCGCTTTCATGGCGGTCGCCAATACCTACGGGAAGCCGGTGTGCTTTCGCATGGCCAACGGCCTCGACCTCACCCACAAGGAGTTCCGAAAGCTTGCATTCTACAACATCCGCCGTGAGTACACGTGTGGCGTGTTGGTAAATCCGTGACTTCTGGAGAAAGAGATATTGTGTTAATGAGACCTTGATCTGGAGAGGCACGTCGGGAAGTGGAGTGAACGAGTGGGGCGAGCACAAAGGCTGCGAGCTCCCACGCCACTTCGGAAAGATGCACACAATCGGACCAATGCAACGTACTGATCACGGCAATAAGCCGTTAATCCGACCTCTAGCAACAATACGGGAGTATTCTGCCTGACAATTGTCCGATGTACCGTATATACTCCAATGGTCCGATGTATAACCCTTAGGTGTGCACAATCTACCGAACTACCGCAGCACCACAAAGAGTATTCCTATGTACTAGCTCGGCAACCTCAGATCGACAGTTCCGCTATTCAAATCATTCGATCAGATGTTCTACCGCAACTCAGTCGATACACACGGCCGCTATCCCTAACACCCTCCCTAGGGGCTGTTGTATCTGCCAGACCAAAATATATACCTGGTACCAAATAAAACAAACAAAAACAAAAATACGGCTCAGACTTCTACTCATCCCTCGAGCCAAGTGCAAAGTCGCGGTGAACGTCAAAAAGATCTCTCGGCAGAGCCTTGGTGAAGATGTTCGCATGCTGGTTTTCGCTGGGAACAAGCGTGACCTCGATCACACCCTCCTCGGTCAAATCCCCAAGAAGGTGGTGCCTTACGTCGATGTGCTTACTCCTACTCGAGCTGAGCGGATTCTCTGCAAGCGCAATTGCTCCTTCGTTGTACTCAAGGGCGTCGATCTTACGAGGCTTCCTACTAGGCCTCAGGAACTGAAGCATTCCGTTCACAAACAGAGCCTCCTTCACACCATCGCCCATCGCAAGATACTTTGGTTCAGAAGTCGACCGTGAAACGCATTTCTGCGTCCTAGAAATCCAAACCACGAGCATCGCAGTCACAAACAACATCGCTCCCGAAACTGATCTACGGTCAGTGGCCTTGCTCGCAAAGTCGGCATCTACGTACACCAACGTGCCTACGTCTACCGAACTGTCCTGCTTGAACTTCAGAGTTAGATGCGCCGTTTCCAGAAGATAATTCAGGATCTTCTGGGCTGCCTTCCAGTGGCTTCTCTTTGGCTCGTGAGCGTGCCTCGCCACAGCCCGCACAGCATTCGAGATGTCCGGCCTCGTCTGGCTGGCGATCCACATCAGGCTCCCCACCACCTCTCGGAACGGCACATCTCCTGCCCCATCATCTTCCTTCAAGGACCTGATATCGTTTGCAAGGGAAGCAGGGATCGAACTGGTACGAGAAATATTGAATATCTTGAGAACACTCCTGATGTAACTCTCTTGAGAAATCTCAATCGTGCCAGCCTCGCGGTCGCGAATAAAGTCGCAACCAAGCAAGACCTTGACCTCTCATAAGTTCTTCGTAGGAAGAGAGTCACCTGGTGCTTCCACAACCACCTTGGCCAGACTCTTAATTCCTGCATACAGAATATTATCCACGTGATTCGCGACCATCCCCACCACCTTGTCTCCCATCATGAAACGCAGGAAACAGGGGTCAGACATAGACTGCTCGAACCAATCCTCTTCAGGGCCGACACGAGCCTCTTGTAGAATGTTCTAGATGCCTGCTTCAATCCGTACAAACTCTTGTTCAAACGGACAACCTTTCCTGACATCGAACCGCAGCCAGGAGGCAACTTCACGAACACCTCGAGATCCAATTCCGACTGAACAAACGCTTGCTCAATATCCCAGTGGAGTAATTCCAAGTTGTACTTGCACGCCAACGCTACTAACAATCGCTGAGATGCAGCATTTGCGGTAGGCGAGAAAGTGTCAAGATAGTCCACACCATACTTCTGCTTGAAGCCCTTCACTACAAGCCTAGCCTTGGCCTTTACTATCTTCCCTGTTTCGTCTGCTTTCCATTTGAAAAACCTTCTAGCAACAATCATATTACAGCCTACTGGGACCTATACTGCTAACGTGAACGTTCCTGCTTTTATCAAGCCTTCAACTTCGGCAGACCTGGCTACCGCCCAAATCTTGGCGTACTTTGATTGCTGGGCTTCTTGATAGCTACCAGGCTCTGGCTCAACATCCTGAACCAGTTCTTTCGGCAATTCGATTTCGTCACCTGCTCTCTGCTCCGCTACAAGTGAATATACTATCTCTGATGCGGAGGTGGGTCCTAGGGTGGCCACAAGGCCGCGCACGCTCTGCTTATTAACTGCACGGGTTTGCACGCGAGTTTTACCGTCCCTCACTTCATCATTCTCACGCGCAGGAGTATAAAAATCAGCAAGCCCAGCAACGTGCCGCGGACGACGAGCGGTTGGAGGGGGTGCCTCCGCCTCTACCGGCTCTCCCGACCCAATCGACTCTACATCAGCATGCCCTCCCGGCCCAATCGACTCTACCTCATCATCCCCTCCCGGATTCCCCATCTCTACCTCCCCTGCCTCCTGCCCTCCCTGCCCCTCCCCACCATTCTCAGGCGCTGGAGAAGACACAGAGGGAGCTGCTCTGTCAGAAGAATTGTTCACGGGCGAAGACGGTTCAGAGGGGGGGGGTGGAACAGAGGAGGATTGGCCTAACCTTTCTGCATCAACACTGACAACCTCATCGATTCCTGCACCAGATGCTGTTACATCTCGTCTTAAAAGTTTGTGGGCAACTCCCTTCCCAACAATCGGCCATATCTCGGCTTCTACATCGTCGCACTTTCCTCCCCTCCCTCCTCTGCGACCTCTATCGGCAAGGAAGGTTGCAGCGGAGGGAGCTGTGACGGCATCACCTCCCACGTCACATCTCTCGTTTCCTGAATAGTCCCAGCCCTCGTAAGTACTCTATGACAATCACGGGGGTGGTCTCTCGAAGGACCGACATGAAAGCAATTATTACCCTTCGGTAACAGCCTCGACGGTCGCTGCCACCTGCAGTACGCCTGTTTCAAAAACGGATTCGGTCTAGCAGGACGAGGTTCTTCATACCACATCTCATACGATGACTTAGAATCAGGGTTAGCAGAACATGCGGTGTGATTCATTGCTTCGCAAGCCCAGTGCATAGCTTCAGCCCAAAGTTTGCCAGTCTTAGGGAACTTCACACGCCCAAAAAGAATTTTCGCCTGGATACGAGCCGCCATCGCGGTCTTCTCAATCAATCCCAACCCACGCTCTGCAACACCATTATATTGCGGACTATAAGCCGGAACGAACTCTTGTTTGATCAAAATCTCATTGCATACAGATGCGGATTTGCCCCCGAAAAATTCCCCTCCATTGTCAGATCTAACAATCTCAACCAATGATGGGATCCCATTAGCACGCACACTCGCAAGAAAACTTCGGAAAGCACTGCCAGCGTCTGATTCATTTCTCAGGAAATACATCCATGCACGCCTTGTGAAATCATCCTTCACAATCATGGGGTAATGTTTACCCCCTACGGACGCAACGTCCTTCCTCCCTCCCAGGTCAACAAAAACTCCTCCCAACTTTTTATCTGATCTACGTTTAGTTTCATGAGAAATTCCTTTCCTAATAGCCTTCGACATTGGACATCCCGTACAAGCCTGCATGTCACCAACCAACTCGATACCTGGTCGCTTTGCAGTAGTACGAAGCAATCCCTCGTGCGAATGAGCATACTTGTTGTGGAACTCGTTCACATCCATCGTGGTTTCATGCTTGGGGTTTGAAGGAGTGAGGGCAGCCAAAACCGTACCAATAGAATCTTCTCCTAGACGATACGTAGTCGCAATCAGCATGCCATCGAAGTTCTGAAAAGTGACTTGTTCTTGAAAAGCAGTCATAACACCATCAGGACCACCAAGACCATTCCATGACTCGCCATCAAACTCTGCGCTCGGAGAAAAGAGGTTGTATCCCAAGTTGGGGGAGTACCACACGTTCTTCAGCTCTACTGAAAACTCGCTGTCGGCAGTCACAAACACCAACTCCAGTGTTCCAGAGAATTCTACCTCACGAGCACGCCACCAATCTCGTTAACGTTCTTCTGGCAAGGCTTCAAATCCTTCATGCAAGCGAGAGAATCTGTCATGTGAAAAAGCAGTGCCCGTGTCCGCATACCAATCCTCGAAATACTTAGACTTGTTAACAGCGTTCATAATCATATCCTTGTTGACAGCGCTCAAAATCAGATAATCTCGTGATGTTAGCAGAAACTTCAAACCAGAAACATCGTACATCATACTGCCCAACTCTTCTCATGCCTGCACAATCACATCATTCCGGCGTGCCAGCAGACACTCCAAATAAGAAACGTCAGACTTCTCACCACTCTCATCCTCGTCGGCCTCGGATTTCCCAGTCTGTGTGAGATGAGCGATGATGCGAGCCAGGCAGTCCTTCCTCAAGTGACCATTCTCCCCACACTTGAAACACTTCCCCTGAAAAGTCTTTTTCTTGGACGAATCAGACCCGGAGTAAGACTTGGGCTTGTTGTTGTACTTTCGTGATACTCTTCCTCTCAGTCCTAGACACCAGAGCAACACTACTCTATGCTTCTTCGTACCACCCTGAGCCTGCAAGTCTAGGTACCGCTCACGCACTTTAGTCTCGATGAACGATGGGTCACTCGGACAGAACACCACAAGAGTCTCACGCAAAGCTTTGTACTCGTGCGACAACTCTTCAAGCATCAGATTGCACACCTCCCTGTCATCTTTCTTGGCTTCAAGCATTTGCAGAACACCAAGCGTCTCTCTCATGGATGCAAAGAAGGTTGCGGGATTTTCGTGCAAACGCATGCGCAGTTACTTCAGTTTCTCCTCCTGAACACGAATCTTACTCTGGCTCAACGGCAGAAACTGGTCATTTAGCACACAAAAAGCGTTGCTGGGGGAACCAGCGTGCCTAGCCATGGTTTTCAGACTATCCTTCTTCAAGCATTCGAACAGAAACCACCGAGCCATCTCCGCCTGACGGATCACACCCACATTGAAACCCTTCTCTATCCAGGGGGTCAAGTCAAAACCAATGTCTGCAATCGGAACCTCCATCTCGGAAACAAACGCCTCATACAGGTTGTTGTGTCGGGCACTCAGCAGAAAGTTCTGCGACCGTGAGGGGTACGACACGTCACTGCCGTCAAAAACATGAGCTTTGGAAACTTTAAAAAGACCCCTACCCAACTTCTCTCCTGTGTCAGTAATGTCAGCCCCAGGAATCAGTGTGTTTCCACTGGCGACGTTTTCCCACCACTCACTCGACAGAGAAGGAGCGGGCGGAACAGCGGACTGGCTACCTACAACAGCCCTACCGACAGTCCCGTGAATCGAACCAAAGCTTACTGCAGGAACAGAGGAACGATTTTCAGCAGATACATGGGGGTTCAAGCCTGAGCAAACACTCCTACTCTCAACCCGCATGCTGGATACGCCAAAGCATTGGGCATCGCCGCCCGTACTTCCCGCGGCCCCGCCGGTGGCACCCGATTGGTACGCACCAGCCTCTACTCCGGTGTCTTTAGGTGCAACACGCTCAGAACCAGAGGACTCCACTTCCTTTCCTCGCTGCATCTCAACGAGTGACCTATGTAGATCTTGCTGAGATGACACGAGAGTCGCAAGCTCAGACGATTGTGTCTCGAAGGAAACCATCACCTCACCAACCTCCTACGATCCACCCTGAGATGGGTTGACCGCAGGATGAGGCAGCGTGATCAAGCCTTCCTCGACAGACCAGTCGAGCAAGTACAGGGGGACGAAGCAGCAGCCGACTGATGCACTATAGCGTGTTGGTAAATCCGTGACTTCTGGAGAAAGAGATATTGTGTTAATGAGACCTTGATCTGGAGAGACAGGTCGGGAAGTGGAGTGAACGAGCGGGGCGAGCACAAAGGCTGCGAGCTCCCGCGCCACTTCGGAAATATGCACACAATCGGACCAATGCAACGTACCGATCACGGCAATAAGCCGCTAATCCGACCTCAAGCAACAATACGGGAGTATTCTACCTGATAATTGTCCGATGTACCATACATACTCCTACGGTCCAATGTATAACCCTTAGGTGTGTACAATCTACCGAACTACAGCAGCACCACAAAGAGTATTCCTACGTGCTAGCTTGGCAACCTCAGATCGACAGTTCCGCATTCAAATCATCAGATGTTCTACCGCAACTCAGTCGATACACACGGCCGCTATCACGAACATGGCGATGGCCCGCAGAGCAACGGTTGGATGGAGAGGAATTCGGCTCTTGTTGCCGACGGCGGGGGGGCAGCGTTCCTGAAGTTTCAGCTCATGTTTGACAGCATGGGATTACAGGTCAAGGAGCTCTGCTCTAGGCTCACGTTGTCGGAAGGATGGACGTGGATGTGCGACGCAATGAACGATATGGCGCGGGTGGATAAGAACCCGGGCATGGTGTGCTCCTTCGATAAATTCCACGAGAGGCCATGCAGAGGGTCCGCACTGCCGCACATGATACCAGAGCGCCACAAGGTTAAACTGGCGGTCAAGTCGGAGCCGAAGGGGGAGCCCTGCTTCAACCTAACATCTGGCGACAGCCACGGCTCGGATTGCCTCAAGGTCATGATGTCGCCATGAGGCGCCGCGAACTACTCGACCAATGTGACGCGAGGCTACCGGCGTCTCCTTTCTTGGGGGTGTGGACCACGGGGGGGGGCGCAATGGTCGCGCCACCACCGGTGGCGAACGGGACGGCTGTCAGTGCCCCAGAAACAGGAAGAGCCGGGGGGTTGGAGGTATGGTCCCGGCAAGCGTCGCAAGTGATGGGTGCATCGCCGATGCCCCGCCCCAACACCCCCGCCCCCTGCGTCATGCGTGCCACAGCGACAGAATCCATCACCGCCGGAAACCGATGTATTGCCAGCGCCCCCTGCGTCGTCCGTACCACAGCGGCAGGAGTTATCGTCGTCGTTGACGGGAGCATCACCAGAGACTTCATCCGCTCCCCCTGCGTAATCGATGCAGCAGTAGCAGCAGTAGCAGCAGTCGCGGTCATCGTCGGCGGAGACGCGACCGGCATCGCGACCGCAAAGGGGGCTGGCTCACCAGCATGGGTTCGTTTGGGTGGTGGCCGCGTGGGAGAATATCGACGTAGACGCGGTCGTTCAGGCCCCGCCGCACATGCCCGCTTTGAGCTTCTTTTACGCCCTGCAAGGGATGTTTCGACAGGCGGCACGTACGGTCAAGCGTGCGTGGAGTACTTCTCGGATGTGTAGGAGTATGACACGAATCGTGAGTTCGATGGTTTTCGCGGCGCAGGGATGTTCGACGCGGCGTAGACGTGAACGGTCATAGCATGTGGCAACAGAACGTCATCGGCGCGATCTCAGCCACGTAAGTTGTTCTCGGAAGTTCTACGAGATTGATTGGTAGAGCAGTGCGTGAAAAAAACAGATGGAGAGCGAAAGGCCTCAAGCAGCATGCGGGCGTTAAGTCTTAAACATTTGTTTTCGTGCCCATCAGTTGCGAACATCATATTCGATTGGTGGCTGTGATGTGTGCAACTTAGAAGTAGATGTACGCCTTATCGATGTCGGGCAGGCGTTTGCCCAGTCAGAGATTAATGAGAACGTCTTCCTGCGACTTGCTAAGGGGTGTGGAGCGATAACCGGCAACACTGTTAACCTGTGTGGCAGTTTGCATCATTTACGGCAGGCATCGCGACAACGGCACCACCACGTGGTACGCGGTATGAGACGTCCTGGCATTAGATTATTTGAGGTGGATGCGTGTGTTATGCGTTTGGTGGGAGAGGGGGGCATTTTACCGCAATCTGCGAGCGTTGAGTCTTCAGGAGTACGAGCCCCAGTTGGCTCGCAAAACAATCGCCCACCCGTGGCACAGAACCGTTCACTACAGCAGCAACGCTCGCGGAAGACACCCACGTGGTTGTTCCACCGGAGTCGGCCTTACTCGTAGGCACGTGTCGGTGCCTTGGGGAGTGAAATCCGTTACCAACTCGTCGCGCTACAACGCCCAACGTGACAAAAGTATCTACTGCCGTCAGCAAGCTCGTTCGGTCGGCCGCCTCGGTGCGGTCACTTTGTCAACTCGACGACGAGAGCTTAGAAGCTCACTGCGCCTTCTGCGATCAGTCATTACCTGCCAATGACCTTGGGAACGACCCTGCCCAACGACCCTGCCCAACGACCCTGCTCTGTCTCGTGCGCTCGCAAGTGGAGGCACAGCTCGAGCGGTGCGGCTTCCTGATCCTCTGCACCCTTGTACCTAATTTTAGGTTAGAACTAAAAGCAATGAAAAACTTAGAGGCTAGGTTTTCCGGGGGTGAATTTTTTTCAGGTTTTTCCCGAAATATTGTTTTCGGCATAACCTAAACTTTCGGTAACTACCGTGATAATAATAGGTTCGTTAGGAACGACCCTAACGAGGGGGGAAAGCGCTTGGCGAATATCGGTGTGGCTACTTCCAACAGCAAGCAAGTTGGCGTTCTTTTTTATTTCCTTCGGTTGCATGTCGCTAGGGGGGGGGCAGGGGGGGCGGGGGGTTGTCCACTTACCATAGGCAGGGAATCGTTTTGGTTTTCTCACCAAACCGTTGGACATAGAGGCGTTTTGATTTCACTGTAACTGTATGATGAACTTGCGGTGGGTTCGTTCGTTTAGTTTGTCTGGTATTATTGTTTGTTGCGTATGTTTGGGTATTTGGCTGGTGGGAATAGGGCCTTTTATTTTCGCTCGTCGATTTTCATCGAATGCTGTTGCTATTGAATAATATTTGTTTAGACTAAATATGCTTTGTGAGGTTCAAATTATTATTTGCATGCGACACCCGGCCCCCTGTTCACACATTCATAGATAGGGCGTACCATACAACTTTCACCTTCGAGGCACACGATATAATAGCAATTGATTTAGGTTGAGGAACCCCGTCTTTTTCATTTATTCATTTCATGTGCTACCCACACGTAAAAGTATTTTGTCTCCGTGTTGTCGATGTGATACAATTATTTATTAATTTCGATGTTAGACAGGAGCCGATAAAATGGTTTCCCCGTTGAAAGAACGATCGCCGCCGTCCAACTCGGCCAGTGGGGAGCGCCGAACGTTGCCGTTCCGGCTAATAATCCCCGTTGTGTGTTAGGATCAGCGTTCCAGCGCTCGATTCTGGAGCGTATTACGAGCGGGTTCAAATCTCACCAGATCTGATCTGCTATGCTTTGCTCTGCTCTGCTGTGCTTATTTCGCTTCAGAGTTGGGGTGTGTGGTTGTGTGGTGTTCATTGATAGTATGACGTTGTATTTCGTTTTAGTCGTATGGCAGTTTAATTTGTCAATTGTAGAGGTTTCAGTATGCCTTCATTTTTTGCGTGCAGCAGTGCTTGACTGGCCGGGTCGGTGGAGTGGTGTGCGGTTGACCGTAACACCACGTCACGTAACAGACCTGGCTGGTGGCAGTGGGTCGAATGGCCGTATTCATATTAATTTGTGACGTTGAGTTTTGTGGGTCCACTTGTAACATTGTGCTGTGACGCGCCAATAACCATGTCAAATAAATATTATTGATAAAATGGTGTTCTCGTTCATACTGTTTCAAGAAAAGATGTTACTAATAGAGGGAGACGACGTGCATGATGTCATGATGTCATGATGTCATGGACAAAACAATTTCGTGAATTGGAGAAGAATTGGGAAGGTGCCCATGTGTCGAGTGAAGGTATTTCGTCAGTGGGGTATACCGATGGTCTTTGTTACGGAATTAGACTAGTGGGGTATTAGTCCGTTTGACCACTTGCGAAAGGGTGACCAATAGCTTACCCAAACTACAGTAAGCCATATAACACTCTCTCCGCCTGAAACGACGCGATAGCATGTCGGCCGGATGTACGGGCGGACCTGTCCAATCCAAGTGGTTTCATTATTAGCCTGGGGATACCGGGGAGAGTATTTTTCAAGTTCGACATGGGGAAAGTCTGAAAAGTTTATCATTGTGGATGGTGGGATTCGAACCCACGACCCAAAAAAAATGCATGGTCCTGCCGACGACGCCATTGGTTGAGGACTTAGTGGGGGTTCGTATATTATTAGTCCGTTTGATCACTTGCAAAAGGTCAACCAATAGCTTACCCAAACTACGCCTTATAGTAGTACAAGATCTTGATGAATCGTGTTGTAGACATTGATTGGCTATTACTGATAATTTGCTCACACCGCCGTGATACCAGTTTCTAGTATCCTCAGCATTTTTTTTATTCAGGCACGGCTGTGGTTCGTTGTCTCTCGCATACTCTCGTGGGGAGTTTATTTGCTCCTCTTGCACAGTGCACAACAGTGGGCCGATGTTATCCGATATCGGGCGGTGGCATTTCTATGTGAAGGCAGTATGTTTTTTTTTTCGAGGTTTTTCCAGCATTCTCGCGTTTGTTTGTTGGAGTTTGCATTTCCCGCATATATATTGCTCCCACCGTGCTTTATTAGGACGATAAACACATTGAAATCGAGTTGAGAGATTTGGCATTCCGATTGCCGTTTTACTCTTGGACATGCCACATGATGGATTTAGGGAGTTTAGTTGTCGTTTTACCTTGGAAGTAAGTGGTGATATGTTGCCCGGGACGTGTCGCGCCCCGCACCGAATGGGGGGTCTGCTTGAGATATCCGGTGATTTGATTCTGGTCTACAAAGATATATATGGGGTTTATATATTGTGGCTCAAGGGGTTAATATTCTGGGTGGCATGTTTCAGGTGCAGGTTCAACTGAAGTGGCATGCTGGGGGCAGTCTGTGTTATATAAAATTAGTCGGCTCGTGTGTGGGTGGACCCCGTGATATACGGATACGGCTGGACATTGTGTTGTGGTGCTGTCTTCGCCTACGGCATGAGGCCAGGCCGCGTGTTCACAAAGGACACGCCAACACAGCAAAACACACCGCAAACAAATAGCTGAACTTTCTCATAACGATGATATCTTGTGGAATTCCCAGCTTACCGCCTCCTGAAGTAGCTACCGTGAGAAGGCGCGAGCGCACATGAAGCTTCCCCCGCTGAAAACCAGGTAGTAATAACAATAGTAATAGTAGTAGTAGTCGGGTACGATGGCGGAGAAGCGTACAAAACGGTGTATCGCTTGGCGATAAAATACTTCGACACGATACGGTCAATAGCATTCTGCAAGCACGACACAACTCCGGTAGATCGCGATGGGCTTGGAATATTATCGAGTCATTCCACGGTGGTAGGGGTTGCCATTTTTTCGCCAAAAAAAGATACACCTCCTGGCCGATTGGGCTCCTCATGTGAGGAACTACCGGTTAGTGAAGCAATTTCACGCGCAAGTATTTTTTTTAGGACTAAGGCAAAGAAGCTTGGCCGGGTTGAGGGAACGAATGCCTTCCGAGTCATTTTTCGGGTGAGATATTGAGCTCCTCATGCGGGGACCTCGACGATTTTCTGCTGCACACCCACCGCGGGATGGCTCAATTATTTCATATGGATGTATGTATCGGCTTACCGCCGCCAGGGCACGTTGCGATTTCGGCCGATGCGCAGTCGAGGCTGGCAGGCGCACAAAGATGTAAAAACGAGCGAAACGACGTACCTCGTCACAAAAAAAAAACGTCGAGAGGAAGGCTGCTGGAAACACAGTAGTTCTGGGGGGCGCGGTGTATGATCCTACATGTAATGGTGTGCAAAATAATAAGCAAAGTTGCGCCGCGGTAGTCGACAGACTTAGGCAGACTTAGGCAGAACAGGAAGCCGAGAATAATGCCTTTGTAATGCAAGGGTTGCGGTGTGATGTGATGTGTGTTCTCGACAGTTACTTGGGATGTGGATCGAGCTTCAAATCGTGCGCGCAGAATATAAAAAAACAGTTCGCCTTCTACTCGATTCGTACCACTCTTAGTCTAATAATATCAATATCACGCTGAAAATAGAAAATAGATGTAGTCTATAATAGTCTAGTCTATGTATCATTCGTGGGAAGGCAAACGAAATAATAACGCTCGCATGTACCCGGGACGAAATTCAAGACACACGGTGTGTGCATACAGTGGGTACCCCGACTGAAGAGGGACAGAGGTCGTGCCGAAAGGACCACTAGTAACAAGCGTCCTCTGTTCTCTCGGCATGTATCGGCATGCATCGGCATGTATCGGCATGTATGTACTGGCCTAAGAAACTTTCTCCCTCAAGTGGGGAGAACTGCGACAAACACGGTGTATCGCGCTCCCGAATCAAGAGTGCTTGTTGAAGTGGGATCCGGCACCCCCGAGAGGCACGCACCATAGACTAGCGATGCAATTGAATTTTCAGTACTACAGTTATTTGCACGGACGAACGTTATGGTGATCTGTTCCTCCCAGACCCGGATATCGGGGTCGACATATATATAGACTTTATGATGGAAAGGCGTGTCAGACCCTGTGTCCAAAAAGAGGGTCTGGGCAAACAAGGGGACACCTCTCGTGTATGTTGGGTTTTTTTGTTACGGCCGACTTACCCTCTCTTCGCTGCACTATGTATGGTCTTGTTTCTTGTACCACCCTCTCTTTAGTCGGAGCGCTCACTGTAATCGTTGCCCACCTGTGTAAATTGCAAAGACACAACTAAAATATGCAATGCCATAGACTATATATATGTAGTATCATGCCGCCGGGAATGTCATATGACTAGGGTGTAAAATTGGGCCCCGCCATCTCGCACCTGTATTGATGGGCCTCGACGGGTACAGTACAAGTATGTATGTAATCACTGAGTTCATACATAATACGGAAAAAACGTGTACTCTTACATATACACGTGGCGGGGTCATTGTGTATGCCCCGCCGCATGTTTGGGAGCGTAGGCCGCAGGGGCAAATAGGTACCAGGTATTGTACTCACAAATTATCAAACTTGTAAACCAAAATATCGGCAACGCTTTGGTGCTTCTGGACGAGCGGAGGCGCGCGGTGCATTAGAGTAGAGTAGCATTGAAGCACACAATCCTCGTCGTACTTGCAGCTTCCACGGCAAATCAATGCCAGCTTTAGCAGCTGGATGTAGAACGGTTTTGTAATCGAACTCCGATCATTGCTTCCAGCATTTCTACTTTTTTTATATATTTTTCGTGTGTTTTACTTTTTCTGCGGTCTGCTCGCCGCACTGACTATATTATACAGTAGTGTATGATTCGGACAAATTGAATGTTGTATCTTTGGTCTTGATGTCTTGGAACACGTATCATGAACGCAATCACTTACCTCAAGCCTAGACTAACGCTTTGCGAAAACGAAGCCCGCGAGTTGAGAAATGTTGTCTATCCCCGCCGCCAAAGCTTTGGGTGGGATCTAACCGCTGATTGCTTATGCCGTTTAGTTCACACGGACGGAGGCCAGGGAGCAGTGGCCATACCCGCTCCCCGCATGACGGTTGCTCGACAGGGGCATCTGTGCGAGTCGGGACTGCCCGAAGGATAGGGCGCTCTTTGAGCAAGTCGCTGGCGGGCTCAGCGGTTACCGTATGTGGAGTATACAAAGGTTGAGAGGTGGAAAACGGAGAACAAGGTAGCGACGTACCAGATTGAGCCGATCACAATCCGCCGGAGGATATAAAAAAAATAAAAAAAAACAAGCGCTCGGGTCGAGATTACCACGAGGCAGGGCGACAACGACTACGCGACAACGACTCAAAAGGAACGGGGATCTTGTCGTTACCTATGCCGCCGGTTGCGTTCCGGAATTATCTGCCTCAACGCTGAAGTAAACCTGAACTTAAATCAGCTTGACCCCAAGCAGGTGGTCAGTGACAATATATAATATGTAGACTATGGATGGGGCCACAGACCGGGGCGAGAGTTCTTATCCAATTCAATACTTATATCGGACGATCGGCTCCTAACGGTGCACATAATTAGACCGTCCCATGGCATTGCCCGTATCAGGTATGGCACTGTTATGATTGCCCGTGGCAGCGCCACGGCAATGTCACGGCACACGCCATGGCACTGCGATGATGATGACCCACAAGAATGCGCTGTCGTGGACATGGGGGTATTATGGTGGTTAGACTAGACTATAGGGTGGGGGTTAGGGTTAGGATCATCATAGCACGGTGATGACAGTGCCACATGGCGATGCCATGAAACCTCCCACAGCGGAACAGTCATAGGACGTTGAACTGCAATGAATGCCATGAACATTTTCCTGGTAGTCGGCGCCAAAAAAGACTATGGCAATGTGCCGTGAAACCCCACGGCACGCCAGTCCATGAACACACATGAATGTCATGGACTCTCATGAAATGTCATGCCTCCCATTGCATCGCCCTGGCGCGGTTATAGCGGTGTCAATGGAGTGCCGTAAAAAGTAGTGCCATGAAGGCCCATCATTGTCAGACGCGCCATAATAAAAAAGTAAAGAGAGTATTTTGTATATCCACCACATGCTGAGCGGCGGCACAAAAGCACAGACTAAAACCCACGGTACCTATGCAACAGGACGATCAGGGACGTTGGGCATCTGCGGCAACCATTCAAACGCATGTGACCACAGCTGACAGTCGTTGCGCGAGAAATGGCTTGCAACTCAACTTTTCGCAGAAGACGCGATTTCTGAGACACCTTAAGTACCTGGTGTAAAATAACCATGCAAGACGTTCGGTATCGTTGGGACTTCATTCAAGGGCCACAAATAAATGCCGAAAAACCGTGACGATCACAGAATCAGCCACACCAAGCAGCCGGAAGGTGGTGAGTCTGTCCACAGCACAACCTTGGGAGATGTACGACACTCGCACAACACAACAGGCTAGTACTCGTACTGCTTCACGCTCGTCCTATTTAATAGACGAGCGTAAAGAAAATCGAGCTTTATTAGCTCTTCATGTTTTGGTCCAAATAGCTAGGCGCCAAAAGGCTGTCGTACTGCGTACCGCCTACCTGGTATCGTCCTGCGTATATATGCCTACTCATTTCGTACCTCGTGTTGGAAGATACCTGGTAGATCCCAAGATCTCGAGGACAGTCACCAAGGGTTGCTCGCCACACAAAGCCAAGCAGATAGCAGACGCGACGGGAATGTAGAGGGGGCATAGAGGGCTCCGCCGACCCTTAGCGGCAGTGGCATGCTATGGGTGACGGGTGACTTGTGGATTGCACGTTAAATACCAGCTATCTATCTATGGTGTTTGGCACTGTTTCTCCGTTGCGTCTGCTGCATTCCATGCGTCTACAGTCTACATCGGATTTCTCCAGGCCCTTCTGGTTTTCCGGATCCAATGGTGGGGGGGTTCAATTGTGTCTGATGTATGTGTGTGTGTGTTTTTTTTTTCGGCGTTTGCTCTTTGCTGGTTCGTTTGTTCAATTTCTGCTGATAAGTACATATTTCGTTGATTTGCTGCAGCAAGTATCTGATGCGTGCCGTTTTTTTGTTTTTCGCTGTCTTTCGGTGTATCTGTTGATTCGCTGGTTCAGTTTCATATATATTATAAAAATTAAAATACACTCCAGCTGTGAGATCGAAGATTTCGTCGAAACTCATCTTTGCAAGCTGTGTGTGATACTCCGATCGCGCGCATTACGAGTTGTGTGTCCTCATTAAGGATATAGGTCGGCGACTCCCCTTACAGCTACAGTGTAGCTATCAGGGTCAACAGGATGATTTTAGTCAGTCTGTGCGCGGAAACTATAAAACCCGTTTCTGAGGGGGACAAAATCTGACAGCTGTGAAGGCAAAGGGGGGGCCTGGTTTTGATCAAAAGCGAGCGGGTTTGGAGGGGGGCGGGGGGGGGGGGGGGGGGGGGAAAGGGGCAATTTGTGCATGTGAGCTATAAATCCTTTCGAGGGGATAAATCTGACGGTTTTGGCACCAGTATATTATTGGGGGCGGGGGGGGGGGGGGGGGGGGGGGGGGGGGGGGGGGGGGGGGGGGGGGGGGCAGCTCGATATGTGCCCGGAAACTATACATTATTTCGAGGGGATAAATGTGACATTTTTGGAAATAATACATCAGTTTATCGTGTATATTCTGGGGTAAGTCGTACAATCAGTGAGTAAAGAGAGGGTGGAGTGTTCGAGGGGGTGGGGTTGGGATGGGTTGGGGGGGGAGGGTGGGGGGTGGGGGCGGGGGCGGGGGGCGGGGGGGGGGGGGGGAAGGGCTTTAGGTTAGGGGTTTGTTATACGTGTGGTGCTAGGTCTAGGCGAAGGTGCGGGTGATGGGGAAGAAAGGGGCGTTCGAGGCGGGGGGGGGGGGGGGGAACACAGCGGCATGGATGGCTCTCGAAAGATAATGAGGTGATATCCTGTGCGTGAAGTGTTTATTAATGTGGCGGATTTCGATATTTGGTGGGGCGTTTGAGTAAGGGAGAGCAAGAGGGGGGGGGGGGGGGGGGAGATTTTTTAGGAGGTTTAGGTCACAAATAATATTCAAATACACTTCGGCTGTGAGATCAAAGATATGTATCAGCTTGTTATACGCGTGGTGCTAGGTCTAGGCGATCGTGCAGGTGGTCGGGAAAGAGGGGGCGTTGGAGGGGGGGGGGGGGGGGGGGGGAACACAGCGGCATGGATGGCTCTCGAAAGATAATGAGGTGATATCCTGTGCGTGAAGTGTTTGTTAATGTGGCGGATTTTGATATTTGGTGGGGCGTTTGAGTAAGGGAGAGCAAGAGGGGGGGGGGGGGTTTTTAGGAGGTTTAGGTCACAAATAATATTCAAATACACTTCGGCTGTGAGATCAAAGATATGTAGCAGCTTGTTATACGCGTGGTGCTAGGTCTAGGCGATCGTGTAGGTGGTCGGAAAAGAGGGGGCGTTGGAGGGGGGGGGGGGGGGGGAAATAATTGAAACCTTCGTCATGGATGGTCAGAAAGATAATGACGTGGTATCAACTGCGTATAGGTGTTTATTACTCAGGCCGATTTTGATTGTGAGTGGGGCGTTTGGACAGACTAGGCGGAAGGGGGGGGGGGGATCGGGGGACGGAGGGGCGGGGGGGGGGAAAGGGTTGGGGTTTGTTATGAAAAAGAGGTCAGTGGAGGGGGAGGGGAGGGGGGGGGGGGGAGGGGCGGGGGGCGGGACATTTCAATATGTGCGCGGAAACTATAAATTCTCAAAGGGGACAAACCTGACGATTGAAGCAATAAGACATCCCTTTATATCATCTGGCTTGTAATGTTTACTATTCTAGAAGGTTTGATGTTAGATGCAGCATGCAACCCAGTGTTTAAGTGTAGTAAATAACGTGTTAAATCTTCATAGTTTGTTGTTGTATGATACATCGATCGAAAGCTAGAATATTTTATAGAATATTTGTAGGTACCATTATTTTCTGACATCGCTAATTATAAGAAAGAGATACGTATTGTCAAATGCAACAGGCGAGGTGATGTGGTCATGCACTGTGTTTGTCACCATCATCATACAGTCACCATTATTATCGACATCGCTAATTATACGCAAGAGATACGTATTGCCAAATACAGCATGCGAGGTGATGTATGTGGCCATATGCTGTCTCCGTCTTTGAGCATTAGAGGGAGGGATGCGAATCGACGCTTGGTATACATGTGCTCAATTACGTTACCTCATTAGTCATACTTGGTATACACGCGCTCAGTCACGTTACCTCGTTAGTAATACTTCGCTTGGCATAGGTGGGGAGGCGATCATGCAGACGGTATGTACGAAATACCCTACGTAATGGGTTGGTAAGGTTGTTTACCGCAGTTTTAACACATCTGCCTGTGCTTCCTTTTCCAAATTATTTTTGTCTCAAATAAATGTACGATTTCACGCCTATGATTTTACCTTGTCGATGTGGGGCTCTGCAGTCGTCAATTTTAAGTCAGAGATACGTCCTACAAATACATCAGGCGAGGTGGGTATGTGATGTCATATATATGCGATGTCATCACTATTGATCGCGAGGGTGATTTTACTTCGTGAGGTGAATGGTACTGTTTTTCGTAGAGGTCGTCTCAGGAGGGTATGCGATGGGTCGGCAGTGTATCACGTCTGTTTGTGCTTCCTTTTCAACTTATTATTGTCTCAAATGTGCGATTTCACGTCCATGATTTTTACCGTGCCGCTGTGGGGCTCTGAGGTCGCCAATTCTAAGACAGAGATACATCTTACAAATACAGCAGTTGAGGTGGGCATGCAACGTCATATATATGCGATGTCACTACTATTGAAGGCGAGGGTGACTTCACTTCGTCAGGCATATGCTACTGCGTTTCGTAAAGGTTGTCTCACGTGGACATGCGATGTCACCACTATTGAACGCGAGGGTGACTTTACTTCGTTAGGCACATTCCACTGCGTTTGGAATAGTAGGGGTTGTCAGGCAATCATGTAAGCGGATGGAGGCACGAAATACCCTTGCGTAATAGGTTGGTCGTGTGGTTTACCGCAGTGTTAACATCCCTGTCTGTACTTACTTTCCACATTATTATAGACTATATATAGTGTACACTTATACGTCCTGTTTTCTCCCCACTGTCGTCGAAGATGTTGTAGTCCTGTAGATGTCGCGTCCATGTCTGGTGCTCTTGTTAGTGGTGTTCATGAAAACATGCCCTAACATGTAGTAGATGATCGCTCAGTGGTGTTCCTTTCCTTTACATCAAGCCAGGTAGTATATGCCAACGCAACCGCTTGCTTGAAAAATGACAAAGAAATTCCTCACACACCTGACACAGAGAAGACGCGGCCCGAAGATTGTTCAGTATACCGACGGTCAGGAACAGGTTATCGAGCAGCGCACTTGATTTTTACTACCGCTCCTCACTCCACCTAAGACACTACGGGCATGCGTTGGACCCAGTTCGCTGATGCCCAAAACCAATTTCAAAGGAGGTGATGTGGTGGGCGAATGCTATAATGATTTGCGCTGCTTCGATTACCCTGCCTCTCGCTCTGTTTGTTCTTGCGTTCTTGATGAACCTGCCATTTGGCAACGAGCAGTTGTGACGCATTTTTAGGTTTGTGCGAAGACTTTATGTGGACTATGTGATGTTTCAGACTCGTAGGGACCTCAATTTGGAACCCATGGTATATGGGTTCCACCTTTTGACTGGTGTTTGTATGCCGACGTATATATGGTTCTAGTGTGTCGTATGTCCGCGTGGTTTTTGTTTCACGTATGTTTTGGTTGATATTCTAGACTTGGTTATCGTATTGTTTCAAAGTGGTGCTTTCCGCGTTTTTGATGTTACACGTATATGTTTTGGTTTATGTTCTAGACTTTGTTATCGTGTTGTTTCGGAGCGGTATTTTCGAATACATGTTATTTTGTAACCACGTAGTTTTTGCTACACGTGTACGTTTTGGTTGATGTTCTAGGTTTCGTTATCGTATTGTATCAGGGTGGTGTTTTCGAATACATATTATTTTGTCTTGTTTGTTTGCAACCACGTGGTTTTTTCTACACGTACTTTTTGTTTGATGTTCTAGGGCTCACTATCGTATTGTATCAGAATCGTGTTTTCGAACATAGATTCGGGGGGCCTAAAACGAAGTTGCGAGGGACGTTTGGTAATTTCAACGTTCCCCCTCGCGGCTTTTGTCAAGTATGGTTAAATGCATATTTATCCCTGAAGATAGACATGCAGTACCCAGCCTTGACAACTATGGGTTGTAGCGGTATCATAATGCACTTATGATACCGTTACTCTTCATAGTTCGGCTATGTGTGTATTATTGATTTCGCTACACAGTGTGGGTTGAATCGAAATCCGGAGTGAGGTTAGGGTTTAAGAAAAGGGGGGGGGGGGGGGGGGGGGAAAGGGAGGGGGGGGGGGGGGGGGGGGGGATTTCACAGGAAAGCGTTGGTATGTGTAGGTAGTCTGCTTATTGAGTATCCCGCCATGTGGGTGGGTGGCATGTGATGAGTTGTGGGAGGTTTGGGGATGTTTCGGCGACTCCACTTGCAACTACAGTGTAGCTATCCGGGTCAACAGGGTGACGTTAGTCAGTCTGTGGACGGAAACCATGAAATTCGTGGAAGGTAATGCATCAGTTTATCAAATGAAGTCTGTAAGTCCATTATCTGGTGAGGCAAGGGTGGGGGGGGGGGAGGGCGGGGGCCGGGGGAAGGGGGTGAATTGCAGTAGCGGGATCTCCAGCACGTGGACATTTGTGTAAACCTGTGGCAAATCATGTTATAATCGATCAGGCAGCGAGGGGGGCGGGGGGGGGTTCCAATTTCATGTATAATTATGTTTAATCGGCTAGACATGGAGGGAAGAAGGAGCGCGAGGGGGGGGGGGGGGGGGATCCGGTGCGTTGTCTCTTGTATATCTACCGGGGGGGGGGGGGGCTTTGGGGGGAAAGGTTGTGGCGGGGGTATACACGGCCACAGTGTTATACTATACATCTTATGTGTGTGGAGGCATGTGGTACTTTTCTATTTAATCGGTGATAAGGGAAAAACCACAAAGAAACGAGGAATATATATGAAAAAAGCGGGTGGCGGGGGGGGGGGGGGGGGGGGGGGGGGCGTCTCACAATTTCAAGACTTTGTCAGCCTTTGTAGAATTATATATATTATCTGTAAACACATCGTAGTCTATGTATATTCGTATATATATTTACTCAGCTATTCACAGGCAGATATATATGTTGAAATTGCGGTAGACCACAATACCAACCTATTGCGTAGGGTATTTCGTACCTACCGTCTGTATTATCGCCTCCCAACCTCTGCCAAACGAAGTAGCATATACCTAACGAAGTAACGTAATTTAGCGCGGTGCGTCAAGCGTTCCTTCCGAAACACTGACGATTTGCACTTTTCCCCCTCGTGCTCAATGATGGTGGCATTTCATGACCACGTCACCTCGATTGTTGTATTTTGCAGTATGTATCTCTTGTCTTACAATTAGAGACCTCAGAGCCCCACATCGGCACGGTAAAATCATGGTAACTACATGGTTGCACCTGTCGATCGGAATGTTCTATCTTGCGATCCATGTACAATAACATACCACATAGCACATTACAAGTACCAACAACGCAGCTTGCAAAGATGAGTATTGACCCGAAATTCGTCGAACTCACGGTTGACGTCCTTGATATATTTTTATAAAAGTAACACACCACGAAGCTATTATTATAACACATCGTGTACCACACCTCAAAATTGTTGTGTATTATGCCAAACCTAAAAATTGTTTTTGTATACCACACCTAACATCAAATCAGCTAGAATAATACTCAGTACTGTAAACAATACCACCAGGCAGGTGATATGAAGGGATGTATTCTTTCTACAACCGTCAGATTTGTCCCCTTCAAGGATATATAGTTTCCGCGCACGTATTGAATTATTCCGCCCACCCCCCAATCCGGGGAGAGCATTTTTCAAGTTCGACATGGATGGATGGGGAAAGTTTGAAAAAGTTTATTAATGTGGATGGTGGATTTGACGCCACGACCCCAAAAACCCATGTCCTGCCGACGACGCCATTTGTTAAGGTATTAGTGTGGTATTAGTCCGATTGACCACTTGCACAAGGTTAACCAATACTTGTAGCTTACCCAAACTGAGCCTTATAACATTAGCTTACCCAAACTAACCTTTTAACATATGTTTATTTTGGGTAAGCTATTGGTTAACCTTGTGCAAGTGGTCAAACGGACTAATACCCCACTAGTAGGTACCTTAACAAATGGCGTCGTCGACAGACCATGGGTTTTTGTGTCGTGGGTTCAAATCCCACATCCACCATAATAATAAACTTTTCAAGATGTTCCCCGTGTCGAACTTGATAAATATTAATAACCCAGGAAATGAAACGGCTTGCATATATTATAAAAATTAAAATACACTCCAGCTAGCTGTGAGATCGAATATTTTGTCGAAACTCATCTTTGCAAGCTGTGTGTGATACTCCGATCGCGCGTATTACGGGTTGTGTGTCCTCATTAGGAATATAGGCGACTCCCCTTGCAACTACGGTGTAGCTATCAGGGTCAACAGGGTGATGTTAGGCAGTCTGTGCGCGGAAACTATAAAACCCGTTTCTGAGGGGGGCAAAATCTGACAGCTGTGGAAGGAAATGCATCAGTTTATCAAGTGAATCCTTTAAGTCGAATATCCGGTGAGGGGAGGGCGGAGCTTTGAAGGACGTGGGGGCCTGATTTTGATGAAAAGGGGGGCGGGAGGGGGAGCGGGGAGGGAGGGGACGGGTGGGACAGGTCAGTTTGTGCGTGGAAACTATAAATATTTCTTGTGGAGGAGGGGGGGGGAATGTGGCGGGGAGTCGTTCTACGATAACCACCCCAACTTTTCTTCAACGAAATCGTCGGTTTTGAAACCAGCCCCCGGTCGTATCTCCTGACATACGGCGCTCCGTGCCACCCCGACGTCATCGTTCGATGGTCCTTTGCCAAAAAGAAAATCAACGAGAAGATATCTTTTTCATTACATATTTCCTCGTGTCGAGTAGCTATGAAACGTTCGTTAAAGAAATCGCCGATTTTTGGAGGGGGCTATCGTAGAATCAGTCCGGGGGGGGGGCGGGGGCGGGGGGGGGGGGGCTTTAGGCCGCATAGATGTAGGGGTTTGCTATACGCGTGGTGCTAGGTCTAGGCGATGGTGCGGGTGATGGGGAAGGAGTGGGCGTTGGGGGCGGGGGTGGGTGGGAAATGCAGCAGCAGCAGCAGCATGGACGGCGCTCTAAAACAATAACGAGGCGATATCCAGGGCGTGGAAGTGTTTATTTCTCTGGCGGATTTCGATATTAGGTGGGGCGTTTAAGCAACAGAAAGCGAGGGCGAAAAAAAAAAAAAAAAAAAAGATATTGACAGGTCCGCCCGAATATCCGGCCGACCTGCTATCCCGTCGTTTCAGGGGGGTAAAGTGTTATAAGGCTTAGTTTGGGTAAGCTATTGGTTGACCTTGAGCAAGTGATCAAACGGACTAATACCCCACTAATACCTTACAGTGACCACAGAATTTGCACCTCTCGAGGATGAAGAATCAGCACGAACTCTGAGTGCACCGATCGATGTCGTTAGGTAGAAGCAACGGTTCAATGTGAAGACAACACACACATAATACGAAGCATTGCAAGGTTGTGTTCATTGTAACAGGGTATAGGGTACGTACACAACCAACCGTACCCAGAGCATTTACCCCGGCAATACCCGCCACCCAACATTTCTACAGTTTTGTAGGAGACTCATCATATGATACACGTATACCCGAAACTTTAGGCTCATCATATGATACCCGTATACCCGAAACTTGAGACTCATCATATAATACCCGTATACCCGAAACTTCTGTTAATTCTGAACGACTTCCATACCCGCACCCAGACCTAGTGTGTGATCTGGTGGTGATCAAAATTGAAAATCTTGACCTTGCCCGGGGTACGGGTACAACGTGTTATACACGTGCCCGAAACTATTGTGCGTTTTGTGCAGCACCCATGCAATAATACCCGACACTTCTGGGAGTTTTGTGGAAGTTAATACCCGTACCCCGAAACTTATGTGATTTCTGTAACAAAAAAGTACCCTAGCCGAAACGCCAGTGACTTTTGCAAGAATACCCGTACCCGAAACTTCTGTGACTTATGTACGCTCGTCGCACGAGAGCCGCGGCTATATATTAATTGAATGTTTTCTATATATATATAGCCGCGGACAGAACTACTGTGGCAAGCCGCGGCGCTCCACGGGTACTGCCGAGGCGTGACGCGGCCTTCCATATAGCAAACCGCTGATATTGCCGCGGATTGCCACGGGCATGCCCACGACCATGTCCACGGCCTTGTCCTCTCTGCAATGTCCAGTATCCGCGGCAAAACGTCCACGGCTTTGTTCATATGTAAGAAGGCAACGTCCGCGGCAACGTCCGTGACAATTTCCGCTGCGTTGTCACACGGCAATGTCCGCGGGCATGCCCACGGCAATTTCCGCGGCAATTTCCGCGGCAATATCTGCGGCAATGTCCGCGGGCATATCCACGGCAATTTCCGCGGCAATGTCCACGGAGGAAGTGGACAAATTGTTTCATCAACCATACCTTGGTAAGTATCGACAAAAACACGTTATTAGGCGATTTTGTTAGGCGCAGGGTAACTAACCGTCCCGTTGGGAATCTGTATCGAAAAATCAAGACAGCGCGAAAGACCAATGCTGCGATAGAGGGTGTGTGTCCCTTTCTAAGGGCTTTTTTTTGCAGTGGCCCGGAGTGACTCGCTCGAGTGACATACCATACCCCCTGTTCCTTTGCCGTCTTGAGCTTGGGTGCTATTTTAATATAGCCTAATAGTTTAATCTAGCGACATGAATCCGCAATGCAATAGTTAGCCACGCTGTGCCAAGCATATGATCCGTGTAAAGTCGTTTCGTCAGTGAGGTGCAAAGTCCCTCATGCGAGTATCTCAAGTCGCGTAGCGAAAAAACGGGGGTATCCCCCTACCGTAGCCTTGGTCGAAAGCTTCTTACACCCACCTAAGACCCCCAGGAGGAGGGAGGTCGCTCGCGGGAGTGTCCCAGAGCCACTGTGAAGAAAGGCCGAAAAAAAAACATGGCATCAACATGACACCAACATAACATCAACATATCATCAACATAACATCAAATCAACATCACATCGACATATCATCGAAATACCATCAACGTAGCATCAACATAACATCAACATAACATCAACATAACATCAACATAACATCAACATAACATCAACACAACATCACAACAGCCCAGCCCTTATGGTACCGTAGCTTTTTTTTTTTTTTTTTTTTTTTATCCTCCGGCGGATGGATGGGGAAAAATAAAGCTTTAGCTCACCACACTTCCGCGTATTTTCATACGCGTCGTGTGTCGATTTAACTCAGTTGCTTTCGCAGCCCAACGCTAGCTGGCGCACCCTTCGAGTCCCATTGTAGGTATAGCGTAAGCTGTCCCTATCATTGGTCCTTTGGTCCAATCAGTTCCTAAGGCTCTCCTGACTTGAGGCGCTCTTTACCTCGCATCAACACCGATAGATAGGTAGATATAGACAGATAGATGTAGATAGATGTAGATAAAAATGAAAGTGCAAAACTCTAGACGGAGTGCTACCCTTAGTATCGTAGCACGATAGGGGACACTTAATCGACATCCCCTCCCCTATAGAAGTAAGGCATTCTTAACGGATATCGTGTCGCTTTATTTCCGATACGATCACCCATACGATTTCCGATGTGTATTGGAACTTCCGATTCGATATGAAGCATCAGTGGTCACATACCACGAGACAGAGAAAATACGCCGAAAAACATAGAGATTCCTCCATGCAACGTCAGGCGTGCTGGATGCGACAAGTAGATCACATACATGCACACAGCTTAGTGCAGACAAATTGTAAGAGGGGTAATCAATAATTGCAAAGAAAGAAAAAACAGTTCTTCGAAGCATAAGAAAAGGCGTCCAATTCAAAAGCAGACAGGAGGCGAGGCCGCAGCACGGCATGGATTGGTCGGTTCCGACTGCAACTTGAAACCTTGCCACGAGGTCAGTCATCTCCTTATTAGTATCTTCGACTACTGTTTTCATAGGCGCCGCTGGCTTCGTCGCCTCCCTCCTCCAGGGGCAGAACCAGGGAAAAAGAAGTGAAGAAACAAGAAAGGAGAAAGAAACAGCGAAAAAACGAAGATGGGCCACATAAGCTAATACATTAGACCTAGACTAGACTATTCGAAAGAGACAAGATGCGGGCAGTACGTGGAAAAGAGAAACTCAGAAGAAGATTATAGAAGATTTCCGTCTCCTTCTTAAATCATGTACGGCGATGGTAAGATTGCTGTGTCGTGCTCCCCTGACGGGGGTGAGGCAGACAAAAAAAGAAAAAAACAGCACAACAAAACCAAAAACACCACAAAACAACGGGGTCGCAACGAAGTCAAATACTTCACGCGCAGACTCAAATTCGAAGCAGAAGCATGACAGGTGATAGGTGATAGGTGATGATAGGTGATAGGTGATAGGTGATAGGTGATAGGTGGTAAGTGATAAGTGATAGGTGATAGATGATAGGTGATAGGTGACAAGTGATAGGTGATCGGTGACAGGTGACGGGTGATAGGTGATATCATAGGTGATAGGTGATACAGGTGACAGGTGATAAGTGCCACCTACTAGCCCTACGGGAATAATACTGCTCTGACTGCCATCTCTTTTTGTATCTCCTCTACGGTGGTGTCCCTGCTCCCCCCCCCCGCTTCCCTTTATTGCCACCGAAGGCAGCCTTTAATGCGCGGCGCAGCCTAATTCTGTCCGTCTCCTTCCTGCGACACATACCAATGAACCGTGCGGTTGCTTGGAGGAACCCTCCGTACCACTTCCCCCCCTGTCTTGCCGGTGTGGTCCACCGCATACTCTCAACTCTTAAACCAACGGAGCATTTTCTGTGTATCCCTCGGCGACTTAAAACACCCGCAGGTCGTCCACTAGACTGCAGTGCTAGCTCGTTGATTTTTGATCTGACCCCGGACTCTCCCCACCGGTAGGATATCGTCGTGAACATCACCCTCATGGGTAAGTACCACTCGTTTTACCGCACGACTGCCCCCGCAAAGAGGAGCTGCCGTCTGCGGGAGGTCGTTTCGACGCGTTCGCACCGTGTCTTTTCTCGGGTCTTGGCGTAAGGTATGGTGTGGTTGGTATGTGGTCGCCGCTGGAAGCTAATGGCTTGCAAGAGGAGTGGGTGGTAACTTGGCGAGTTTGTTTGAGCTGAGTTCACCCACACCCCCGTCCAGCGGGGTCTCAATGGCGTCGGAGGACTGTTAGATTAGGCACGGTGTTCATCCTGTCGAAAAGTGCTGGACCAAGCCGTTTGAGCTATGCCCACATATTTGGGATCCCACACTTGATCTCAACCGAGAGATTAGCGCTTTCAGGGACAACGTCGCCCTGGTATAAAAACTGGATCGTTTTTGTATGGCTCTGGCCTGCTGATTCAATTATGAACAGTGAGACTGAGTGTATGGTGTCTGGCTTGGTATTCATAGCAGCAGCATGACCTCCGCCTTTTTCTCCGATATCGTTACGTCTGCTGCGTCGAAGACGGTCACAATGACACATCATCTTAGCAAGTCCCTCCTTCGACTTCAAAACGGTGCTTGAGCCATTCGTCTACAACGCCTCCCACCCCACCCTTCGCACGCATACTCCTGTAACGGCTCCTCAATCTTAACCACTCCACCCTCTCTCCGTGAACCAGATAATTTAGGATGTCTCAATCTTCACTGAACCGTAGCAACACAACGTGCATCGCAGTGGCAACGGACAGTTGAACAGCAATGATTATAGCACGCACCTTGCCGCAGCCCGTGGTTGAAGTCGAACAATTCCGAGTATTGACTACAGTACCACCCATCCGCACGCGAGCCCTTAAATCCCTTCGTGGACCTGGCGGATAACTGTCTGCAACGTCAGTGACACGCTGAACCGTGCGTGTACCTCCCGCATCTGCTCTCGGCAAACGACGTCCAACGAGTGCACGTTCTCCAGGTCGATCAAGCGCATGCAAAGGGAAGTCTTCCTCTCGCGTCCGAACTCTTGCAGTCGGCGCACGACGGACAACACATCAATCACTCCTCGCCACGGACGAAATCCGAACTGCTCCTAGGTGAGTACATCCGGCCTTGCGGGAGTATCGCTCGGAACTCGACGATTTCAACAATAACTTGAAAACTTGCCTTTGTGGGAACCAAGCGAAATTCCTCTATAGATGCGATCTGAACGATTCTCACTTTCTTTCTTAAGCATTGATGGTCGCATATATTTCCGTTGCAGAGGGGCTTTTCTCGATCTTCACAAGTCGACAAGCATATCTTGTGAAAACACCAAATGAGTGCGGGGTGGTCGAGGTTCAGTAACTCGGACGGGAGTCTCTTCCTATCACTTTCTGTTTCGGTATACCCCGAATTACCACCGTCATCTCGTCCGTAGTTGGTGCGTCTCCAGGCGACAATGCGAACGGCCGTTGTGATGAGCATAGGCCGCTGATGGTTGGGTCAAGTTTAGGCAATTTCTTGTTCAGGAGGGTGTGGGAAAACCCGTCCATCGTTCATAAATGCACGCGGTGTCCCGTAGCAGCATGCCAACCTCGTGCACGATAAACAGCCCGCGTGTCGCCTTCCGATCTTCCAAACCCGCCGTGCTCTTCAGACGTTTTTAGAACCTCCGCTGGCCGTTGTCGGCGAGGAGTCTCTTGTGTTTTCTCTGCGTTTCGCAAAATGTAATAAACGACAAACTCTCGATATGACATTGTGAGCAGCGACGGCACCGACAAGCGTTTGCTGTTGTTGTTTGTTGGCAGTTGTTTTTGCTAGACGGAATGGAAGGGCCGTCACTGGATGCTTTTTTTTTTATACACATCTACTTTCCAGCTTCTGTGGACAAGCCGTGGTCACAGGTGTCGTCACTTCTCCCCCCCAGTTCTTGCCTTCAATTTTGATCGCGCAAAGGGTTCAGCAATCCCACTGCTCATCGATTTTTCATCGAGTGTTGTTGCTAACTCAAGCTCTCGCGCTTTCCGCAAGTCAATTTGTGCACAAGAAAAAGTCCCCACGAATTTACACGAGTATGCACTCGGGGGGGATTGGAACTCACGAAACTGACCTATACCAGGCTCGAGAATAAGCTGATACGCCACCGGGGCGACCGGCTATGGATGCTGTGTAGAAGATGTGGTTCCGGGGAAAAGTTGAGGTTAACGATGATAGTCTAAGCAAGTAAGTGTGTGGTATGAGTGTTACAGAATACCTGGTATGACACATACTACCTGGTACGTGATAAAGTCTATACGAGAAGGTATCCTGCAGTTGTTTTGTTGCCCCTCTCTCCCAGAAGTCGCCGAGAGTCGCTTTAGGGCTTCTCTTAAGGTTATTAGTGGGGTATTAGTCCGTTTGACCACTTGACTTGCAAAAGGTCAACCAATAGCCTATTACCCAAACTAAGCCTTATAACACTCTTCCCCCCTGAAACGGCGGGATACCAGGTCGGCCGGATATGCAGGCGGACCTGTCAATATCCAAGCGTTTTCATTTCCTGGGGATACCAGGGAGAGTATTTTTCAAGTTCGACATGGGGAAAGTCTGAAAAAGTTCAGTCTATTCATATAGGTGGATGCGGGACTCGAACCCACGACCCCAACAACCCATGGTCTGCCGACGACGCCATTTGTTAAGGTTATCAGCGGGGTATTAGTCCGTTTGACCACTTGCGAAAGGTTAACCACTAGCTCACCCATTTTTTATGGTTATCAGTGGGGTATTAGTCCGTTTGACCACTTGCAAAAGGTTAACCACTAGCTCACCCAAACTAAGCCTTATAACACTTCCCCTTGAAATCGAAGCACAATATGGCAAGCCAGCGGGGTGACTGGTGTAAGCAAGGATCAGGGGAGTGCAGGCAGTGTCAGAAGGGTTGGTAAGCGAACAAAATAGGAAAATTAGAAGGCTGGCAAGTTCATAGTGTTGACTAAACCGGAGGGGCGAGGTTGACACGAAGTCTGCGTTCTGCAGATGGACGAAAACTGGTACACAAACGAAAGTGTATAGAGCTTAAGCTTTTTTTACCCGGATCCCCAGGAGGATCTGAAAAAAAAAAAAAAAAAAAAAAAATGTTTTCGTTCTCGTCCGTACTGCCTCGCTCCTAGCGGTACTAGTCTACAGCGTAAGTAGTCCATGTATATACGTACTGCACGTTACAGGGTCGGCTTTCAGCTTTCCGAGCTGCGTGATGCGTCGCCCAAGCAGCTCACGCATTCGAATATCGGCCTACCAGCGTGTTCTTGGAACCAGGTACCACCCACATAACAGGGTCCACACATTCGAACAACACGCTACTCGTCGGCGGCTGATGATGATCTAGAGTCTATCAGATAAGCAAGAAGGCAACCTCAGACCTTGACCATGCCATCATACCCCCACAGGGTCACAGCAGACGGTGGTGCAGGGCTGGACGGGATGAGTGCGAAAGTAGGATGACGCACCGGGGGATGAGCCAAGCCCCGTCACGAGGACCACCGAGAGGCTCGGCTCCTTGGCTGGTATCATAGGATAGCTATTAGGAAGAACGGAGCACAGAGGACAGAGGACACCGATTACCGCCATAGCAAAATAATAGTTATGTATCTGGGAGCGCAAGTTCGGTGCGTCGATGCAGCGCAAGTAGCAACGATGCAACCACCGAGAGGCCCTTCTTGGCTCTCTCGGCTGGTAGAAAGGAAGTACTTGGTAACACAAAGGATAGACGACACAGCGAGGACAGCCATAGATAGCAGCAGTAGTCTACAGTTTTTTTTTAATAAAAATTGAAAAACGTCAGCTGTGAGTACGACCAAAAGGCGGGTCGATGCGGCGCAATTATTAATAGAAGGACGTCAAGCAGGCAGTTTAGGGGTATGATGGACGGACACAAACTATACTATTGACATGACGGACGTGACTTACACTTGATTCATATATACGCAGGGATGTATTTTTAAGCGCGTACGGACGCCTGTGACCGATGTTCGCTTCTTGGTGACGGTCCGTCATTATGAGACGTCGTCAAATATAGCGAATAGCGAACCAAAAAGCCTTCCAGGTACGAGCTATCTCGTCACCCACAAGCCACAAGCACCGTGCTCCATGCACCAGATTACCTCCTGGCTATCGTAGCTCTGAACGAGCGGCCACTGCTGTCCCACCAACAGAAGAAGCAGGTACTGCTGGAGTGTGTTACGCCCGGATTGACACATCATCTGGGTCTGAAAATACCGGGCAGGTTCAAACGCGCTTCATTGCAGGTGAGACCGGCGTCTAGGTACTTGTGCCCTTGTGCACCAGGTTCCAGTTACGGCGTATGATCTCTGGTATACGAGTACCGCCATGTACTTGCACTTCCACGAAGCCCATATGTTCAATGTGACGAGCGATGCGTACGTCATTGTCGCATCCTCTCAGCCAGCCGCTGAGGGGACTGGCTCCCTCATAGCACTGCCAAAAGCTCTAGGCTACAGCCGGCGACTGGAGGTGGTTTGCTGCGGCCATAACACATTCCGTCGCGTCGGCAGTCGGCAGTCGGCAGTCGGCAGCCTAGACGAGGTTGCACCGACGATATTTTCGCCATGATTCTCATGCAGAAGATTCCCAGTGTCACGAATAGAGAGAGAACGGCTCAGCTGGCATCCCCGCCGGAGATCTCAGGATCTGGCGGTGATTTTATTGCGGGCGATCGGTGTCTGTTTCAGCGGACTTTCCGTCGGCGGCAGTCTTTCTTTTTTCCTTTTTTCTTTATCCCGCGGGGATGAAAATAAAAAATAATCCTTACATACTTGCTCGTATTGTACGTACGAGCTAACGTGTACTGATGTCATTTTGGATCTTTAGAAACATGTTATTCACAGCAGCAGTAGTGGCTAGACCACACCCCGGACAATAGCTTAGCTTATTGAACATCATGCCTATTGAATGACAATAGGTTGGGTGTTGCATGTCGATACCTATTGACACCTTCGATAGGTATGCGAATTTGTCGATCGATGCCCATTGCTTGGGCCAATAGGTCCAGAGGAATTGGTACAATATGCTCGTACCGGCATTGCTTTTTCCATCCATCAACATCCTGCACACCCAGTGTCCGTGCCGATTGGTCACATCCTAGAGAGAGACCGAACAAGTTACCTGGTACTGGTATGTACTCTCGGAACTGCGGTCACAAACTTCGAGACAGACACATACATCGCAAGTACTACAGCAAGATACCGGGTACAACAAGTTTTCTAATGCATGTAGCGTCCGGGTTGTGTCCCTGAAGCACAGGGGTGGGACTCTTGGCATTTGAAGTCGCTAATTTGCACCGACAATCGAACATGAACTTTTGCTCGCGGCACACATGATTTGCCCTATTTTTCCTTCCTGAGCGAGCGTAGCGGTCGGCGAACACCGCCCGCAAAGCGAAGCTCCTTGTATTCGATACTTAGTACAAGTGTAACGAAAAAAACGTGGTTACAGCGATGCACCCCTCAATTTTTGCAATTGTCGATCTGGATTTTTTGTACACCGTATTCGTGACGCCTGTGCGAATTTATGTCGTTCCCTGCGTTTTTTATTTATTTTTGTCCACACGTTTTGGTCTCTGTTGGCGCATGAACAGCACCGTGTCAAAAAAATCAAGTCCAACGGCGTAAAATTGGGCGCTGCGTGGCCGATCTCCCGTTCCGACGGGATATTGGCTGTGGCCTATTAATAGCTCGTAGGGCAAATCTGCCACAGAAAGCGCGTTACCTGGTCTGTCGTTATGTCGGCATGTCATTCTGTCGGTAGCGCTCGTTGGCTTCGTAAGGTGCCGCTGTACGCTGTACCGTGATCGTGATCGGGCCACAAACCCTATGAGTTCGGTGCACTGCCTCCGGACTACAAACTACTCAATTTGGCGTTGACCGTTTTGTCGCCTATTCTCTAGAGTTCACCGCGTCATGGCGTACTGGCCGCCAACCGATACGCCCGCCAGACGCGAGCGTCGTTGTTGAAACACACCGCTATCGTTTGCAATAGCAGCGTATTTTCGTGGCGACTGCAGTACATCAGTCAATCTACGTAGCAGATATCGCAGTAGTGGCACGATATGCATTATGCGATCGATCTACGTATTGCTTTGAAGTTCTCGTAGGACGTCGTACGATACGGATACAGTGCAGGACACAAGACACCCACGCGATAAGAAACATAACTACTGTTCAAGACTGGGTTTCTTTTTTGGGAGAAGGTGCGTTATGCACTATTAATACTAACAGCTTCACTAGAACCGCTCGCGGATGTCTCATCTGCATGTAAACCTCAGCCTGCCGTTACACAAGAGTAAAGTGCTCCAGGAATATATGTATTTTAAAAAAGAATATTCTGGTACCGACGGCGCCGTGTACCGAGTGGAAGACTACTGTCTTATTCCCCTGTTTCGTTTTTGCATGTCCTGTACTACTACTGCTGTGATACTCGTAATAAATAAGCGGCGGGATTAGTCTTACTAGAAGAGTACAACAAGAGTTTTGGTCAGTACGCGAAACGATTGGCAATACTAGCACACACTATTAGTAGCATGGAATAGATAAGCTTCACGGGCAACCTTTGAGGAATGTTTTTCGCTGCGGGTCGGTACGTTTTTTGCTGTGGGTCGGTGTGTAAATTGAGCCGTAGGGTACGTGATTATATTAGCAGAGTTGGGGTGGAATGCATGCGCATCCTCTCACTCTCATTCTTACGCGTGGTTCATTCAAGTTTTGCCAGCCCCTCAACCGGCACTTACAACATCAAAATCGTCGTCGTGTTTATTTCCAGGGTGGTGTTCGGTAATCTACCCGTCGTTGTTTTACCGCCCCGTCTGACGGTCCCGGTATTTCGCCGTTTACCGGCATATTCTCGTGTTACCGTCTACCGCCAAGGGCGTTACCGCCGAAAAATGAAATACCGTATACCGTCAAGAAACTACCGTCACGTTTATTACCGTCAGACGGAATTACCGTCAGATTTATGTTTAACCGTTTACCGGCCAATAAATACCGTCAACTGTAGATACCGCCAAGAAAGTAACGCCAACACTGGCTACATTTTATTACCTGGTATGTTTCTTTTCCGAGCTTTGGCTCTCCTTTCCGGTTGGGTTGTTTCTTCGATTTCCCCTTCATTTTGTTTGTTTCATTTTTTGTTTTATTTTTATCCTTCTTTTTATTCGTTTTCTCATTTTGTTTTTGTTTTTTGTTTTTGTTTTTGTTTATTTCGTATTTCTCTCTTCCAATGTATTTCTGTTGCTGACGTATGTATGTTGTGCCTGTCGTACCCAGTACTAGGGCATGACATTGCGTTGTCGAATGCATTACGATGCATTATCTCTGTGTCGTAGCTTGTGACCACAGAGCTGATCTTTCTAGGGTGAAGAATCAGTACGGACACTGGGTGTGCTGGATGTCGACGAGTAGAAGAACGGTTTAATGTGAAGAACACACACACACACACACCGCCCAAAACGCACCGTCAGTAATTTGTTGTACTGAAGGCCGCGCGACATGTGGCGGATGTTCTTTTTTATTTTATATTTTTTTATCAGAAGGTTCCACTGGTTCCCTTTCGGGAGAACCTTGTATGCGTGTGTCGACGTGTGGACAGGGAGCGTCGCGCACCTGCCACCACACGCACACCACATCACGCCCAGCGTGGTCAGCAGAAGTATGAGCGGTGCGGACAGTAGTATTGGGGGTGGGTCTGCTGCCACTACAAGTGAAGAGGCTGGGCCTGCTGCTTCGTCAGTCCCGTCTGCTGCTTCGCCAGACCCTAAGAAAAGAGAAGTAGCTTGCCCGCTTGATGTGTAGGCGCCTTTTTTTGTTTTTCCGGTGGGTTTGTTTGCATGAGACTGCTCAATCCCGATGTGATGAAAAGAGAAGTAACTTATTGCCCGCTCGTGTAGGGACATTTTTTTTTGTTTTTCCGGTGGTTGTTGTTTGCGCGAGACTGCTCAATCCCGATGTGATGAAAAGAGAAGTAGCTTATTGCCCGCTCGTGTACGAAGGGACTCTTTTTTTGTTTTTCCGGTGGTTGTTGTTTGCATGAGATTGCTCAATCCCGATGTGATGAAAAGAGAAGAGAGAAGTAGCTTGCCCGACTGTGAGGCACGCACATATCCAACAACAATTGCCAAATACCGGCATTTCTCGTGCTATCGTTTGCCAACAAGGGCGTTACCGCCGAAAAACGAAATACCGTCTACCGTCAAGAAATTACCGTCGTGTTGCTTTACCGCCGAAATGTTTACGGCATATTTTCGTTTTGCCGTTTCCGTCAAGGCAGTTACCGTCAGATATCGAAATACCGTCTACCGTCGAAAAATTACCGTCGTGTCCTATTACCACCGACATAATTACCGGCACATTTTGGTTTTACCGTTTCCGTCAAGGTAGTTACCGTCAAATAACGAAATACCGACTACCGTCAGCAAAACTACCGGCAAGTGGCAGTACCGCCCCGTCTGAGACCGCCTAAAATATCGCTACCGAACACCACCCTGTTTATTTCCAAGCACCAGCAAGGACCACCAGGACAAGGCTGTTATGCCATGCGTGGAAAGAGTGTAGCTAATTTCTTTTAAAAAAATAGATATGCCGAAAGTGCGCTATTAATAGAGCGAGTTGGCAAAATTGGAGGCAGATCGACAAGCTGTGGCAGTGCTGAGCCATATGCGCGACAACAAATGAAGGCACGTCCGGAGGGAGAAAGGGATAACACCTGTGACCACGTGTTGTGCCGAACGTCGGCCGTGGGAGTGAAAACCTTCAAGGAGTTGAGCTGCAAAGTACAAGCGATGCTCCAATAAAAGTAATAATAAAACCAACACCACCATACCCCAATAGGCGTCAACCCCGTCAACTTGACAACTACCAAGTAAATAAAGCTAAAAAAGACTACAACAGCTAAATTTAAACCCTACCTGCATAGATCTGCCGGGTGGTAAAATCTCAGTGGTTGGGTCATCCGTGGCACGGAGGACGGTTGGTGCCGGAGCTCTTTGGCTCCATACCCGGCCCCCCCGCTGCTATGCCCACGAGAACACAGAGAGCTCGAAACACGCGTATCGAGGTATCATATCATATGGGCACATTCGTACGCGGTATAAATTTTTATTTTTATTTTCATCTTTTCCCCAAAACCGTCAGATTTATCCCCTTGAAAGGATTTATAGCTTACACGCACAAATTGCCCGCCCGTCCGCCCCCCCCCCCCCCCTTTCCCCACCCCCCCCCTCCAACCCCGCTCGCTTTTGATCAAAACCAGGCCCCCACGTCCTTCAAAACTCCGCCCCGCCCCTCACCGGTTATTCGACTTACAGGATTCACTTGATAAAAGGATACATTTCCCTCCACAGCTGTCAGATTTGGTCCCCCTCAGAAACGGGTTTTATAGTTTCCGCGCACAGACTGCCTAACATCACCCTGTTGACCCTGATAGCTACACTGTAGTTGTAAGGGGAGTCGCCGACCTATATCCTTCATGAGGACACGCAACTCGTAATACGCGCTATCGGAGTATCACACACAGCTTGCAAAGATGAGTTTCGACGAAATCTCCGATCTCACAGCTGGAGTGTATTTTCATTTTTTATAATAAATTGAAAATAGCATTACTATGTAAGCACATGTGTACGCGTGCCGTCCATGGAGAGAAGGCGGAGGGGCCAAGCGTGGGGTGATGACGTTTCGGCGATCGGCGCCGCCAAGTTCCGTGGACCCGCTGCCTAATCAGCCTGCCCACAGCAAGCAACATGGACGCATCGAGATGGTCCAACCACAATATTTGTTACTACCAATTGTCCGCTGTAGGGTAGTGTACTGCTTTGTTGCCACTGCTCCGTGGGAAGCAAGTTGTTGTCTTTTTTAATTTGTATGAGCGAAGCGGGTTTCTAATTTACGAAATCGCCAGGAACTTGAGTCTTTCCCAACGTCGCATTTCGATCTCACGCCCGACGACCGGAATAATAACCTAAATATAATAAACCCGAGCGTCTGAGGTATTTTTCACCATCCTCGCCGTTTGGCCAGCTGCGCGTGCATCGTGCCCGACTGTTCGGGTTCCCACGAAGGCACAAGGCACACAACTTGACAACCGTTGCACATATATCCACCAGCGCGACAGACTGGCGAGAGTACACCAGTAGTAGTATCTTTAAAAAATATATATATATTATAAAAAATGAAAATACACTCCAGCTGTGAGATCGAAGATTTCGTCGAAACTCATCTTTGCAAGCTGTGTGTGATACTCCGATATACATGGTAATGTTGGGGGTGACGTTGCCCGGATCTCGTGGACGTGTGTGTGGTGTCGGTCAGCGTTCTGTTTGACACAAAACGGTGAAGCCAGATTGAACGGTGAAAACCGACTTGAGTTTGAGTCAACTGTTGTAGTAGCTAGTGCTGGGTACCATAGACTATGTGGCCAGTTTATGGTGCAGTGGTGCCTTGGATAATGATCGCTACCGATAAAAAAAAGGCGTTTTCGGATTGTTGAGACGGATTTTCCCTATACCGGTAAGTGGCGCCGAACATCACAAGTGTACCGCCATCTGGATCATTCGCAAAACATGGACTGTTTTTTTTTCATGCCCAAAACTTACACCGGTTGTTGCTGGTTGAGCTCTTCGTTACATTAGTTACATGTTAATTGCTCTGTTGGTTGGTAAGAACTTTCAAGGTCAAGTCGAAGGGGTTGACTTTTTTTCTTTTTTCGCTTTCAAGAGTTTGTTTTTTACTCCGGAGTATTAAATACCAGGTAAGTGATTTTGCACTATTAACAAGTAGTATGATATTGCTACTGCTGTAGGGTAATACCACGGCGGTGGCTCTCATGACGTCCTCTGCGGACGGAGATCGGGGGGGGGGTGATTGAAGGAGGTGTTACATGAGGATTCGCCTTGAACTTCTCTCCGTGTTATATATCATATCACAGCTACTTGAAAATCACAGCTGCCTAGTAAATATATAATCAAGCCATATGGTGGCCTTTGTCTTTCTCCCTGTCTGTCCCGAACCCTCCCCCCACTACGACTTACCTGCATTTTACCCGGTGTTTATTTTTTTTTACCCGTGCATAAAATCAAAATCATGATGGGAAGGGAGTTCACGTTTTTTATCGGAAGGAAATCATTTTTCCTGAGAATGTTTTTCGCAAACACTCTTGTTCTTCCACTCTTGCCCCCATCAATTTATGTAAGTTTATTCTTGCTTCACTTCTCTCCTACTAAAAAACGGGTTACCATTAACAACTCCTACATTCCTTACGTTGTAGCTGGTACGCATTTAATTATGTTTGTTCGAGAAGCGTGTATGAATACACACACGATCACACGATGTCGATGCCTTCTTTGTTTACAACTCCTGTAACCTATCCCTCCGAAGGAAGATCTCATATGTACATGTAGTCTATGTATTCCGATACAACAAAAGATCCCCTCCACGTCAACCACACAATATAGTCTACCAGTACATATTACTTTATGCAAAAACTAAACTTCACGAAACTGCTCATTGCAAACATAACACGTTCATCGAACGCAAGAACAAACACAACGATAGAAGGTATTGGAGAGCAGCGCATTTCATTACAGCATTGGCCCATCACACCAACTCCTTGCAATTGGTTTTGAGCATCGGCGAACTGGGCCCAACGCATGCCCGTAGTGTCTTAGGTGGAGTGAGGAACGGTAGCTTAAACCAAGTGCGCTGCTTGATACCCTGATCCTGACCGTTGGTGTACTGATCGATCTCCGGACCGCGTCTCCTCTTTATCAGGTGTGTGAGGAATTTTCATTGATCATTTTCAAGAAAGCTATTGCTTTGACGTAATCTACCCAGTGCGATATAGAGAAAAAGAACACCACTCAGCGATGATCCAGTTCAAGGTATATATTAATGACACGACAGCAGCAGTCGAAGCAGCAAAGCAAGGAGTCACGATGGGGAAAGATATGGTGTCGGGGTTGATCTTTGCGGATGATTTCGTGGGGATATCAGAAACACCAGAAGAATTGCAGAAACAGATGGAAAAATCACTAGATAGAGTACACTAGGAAATGGAGAGTGACAGCGAACGTGAAAAAGTGCGCAATATGATAGTTAGTTGTATGATAGTTGTATGTAACGAAGATAAGGTGAATCCGGTAAATTCGAAATGGAAGTGGGGAGAAGATGAACTACCGATCGTAGACCAGTATACGTACCTTGGCGTAGACATCTCAAAGGAGTGTTTTCGGGATGTACACATAGCAAAAGTAATAGGAAAGGGTAAATCACCAGTAGGCAAGATGGATGCGATCCTAACAGACCCGCACCTTGACACTCGGAAAATGTATTGTGAAGAATGTGATTGTACCAAAGTTAGAGTATACACGAGAAGTTTGGAGAGGGAACGCGAAATTCGCGAAACAACTGGAAACAGTGCAGATGAGAGCAGCTGAGAGGATAATACTAGGATGCTCAAGTACGACGAGTAATACACTATCAAGAGCAGAACTAGGAATGTACCCACTTGAAACAAATAGAGACGTGATAGAGATGAAATTGCAATATAAAGTAAAGAATATGCCAGAAAAGAGGTTGCCAGCCATCGTTGATGATGCTGTATGGGAGAAAATAACAGGAGGGCGAGCTGGAACAAGATGGGATAACGTAGTCGAGAAAATATGTAAGGATACAGAGGGAGACCAAGAAGAGGTACTGTGTATTGAGAAGTCTGGCGGGTACAAGACAGGAGTCGAAGAAAAATAGAAGAAAAGGAAAGGCTAGCGCTAAGAAATAAGGTGAGAGAGGAGAAGCACTTGGAGATATACGGGGGGTTGAGGGGAGCTACTGGAATGAAAACGTACCTGCACGGCCCAATGGACTACCAGGTATGTTGTAAGGCTTAGTTTGGGTAAGCTGTTGGTTAAGCTTTTGCAAGTGGTCAAACGGACTAATGCCCCCCTTAGTCCGTAACAAATGGCGTCGTCGGCAGGATATGGGTTTTTGGGATCGATGGTTCGGATCCCACCATCCACATCAAAATTTTACGACTTTCCCCATGTCGAACTTGAAAATACTCTCCCTGGTATACCCAGGCTAATAATGAAACCGCTTGGATATTGACACGCCCGCCCGTATATCCGGCCGATCTGCTATCCCGCCGTTTCAGGCGGAGAGACTGTTGTAAGGCTTGCTGTAGTTTGGGTAATAAGCTAGCTATTGGTTAACCTTTTGCATTTTTCGGACTAATGCCCCACTAATTACGCGAAAAAGATGAAACTGCGATTTCGTGCAGGGGACCTGGACCTACCAGAAAGAAGAAAGAAGAAAGAAGAAACAGATATACCGGTAGTGTGGAGGAGGTGGACGTGGATGCACATATGTGCCCGTGTGGCACAACAATAGAGTAGGACTCACACAGCTGTAGGAAAATATGAAATATGCAAGGAGGAGCGGGATGCGTTAGAGGAGGAGATGAGGAAATCAAACGTATGTGACGTGGAAGTTTTTGGTAGAATGTAGAGTAGCGAGAAAACGATGGCTATCCTAGGAGATAGATGGTATCCGCGGACGGCGAAACAGGACGGGGATAGGATAATAAGCGAACAGTTTCTATGCAGTATGTGGAAGAAGCGTAATGAGCGCCCAAATGTTGGAGGTGTCCCTATTAGGCTATTAGGAGTAGAAATGAACGGTGCTCCGTCTCGAAAGGAATGCGTGGTCAATGAATGGTCAAATGCCCAAGGCAAGCAACAAATGAGAACACCGCCCCCCACACACGCACACAAAAACACCCTCCCCCCTCCCCAGCCGCCCCACCTATAATCAAAATCTGTCAGAGTAATAAACACTACCCGACAGGTGATATCACCTAAAAGCCGGTCGCCCCGGTGGCGTATCAGGTTATCCTCGAGGCTGGTATGGGTCAGTTTCGTGAATTCCAATTCCCCCCCCGAGTTCATGTTCGTATAAATTCGTGGGGACTTTTTCTTGCGCACAAATTGACTTGCGGAAAGCGCGAGAGCGTGAGTTAGGACCCGAAGGGTGCGCCAGCTAGCGTTGGGCTGCGAAAGCAACTGAGTTAAATCGACACACGACGCGTATGAAAATACGTGGAAGTGTGGTGAGCTAAAGCTTTATTTTTCCCCATCCGCCGGAGGATGAAAAAAAAAAAAAAAAAAAAAAAAAAAAAATAGCAACGCTCGATGAAACATCGACGAGCAGTGAGATTGCTGAACCCTATGCGCGATAACACAAAAAATGAAGGCGAGAACTGGGGGGGGAGAAGGGACGACACCTGTGACCACGGCTTGTCCAGAAGCTGGAAAGTAAAGTGTGCGAAAAAAAAAAAAAAAAAAAAAACACACACACACACACAAACACCTCTTTACCTTTCGAACCATCCATGACGTAGCTCCAACTTTTTTATTATAAAAATACACCCCAGCTGTGAGATCGAGTATTTTGTCGAAACTCATCTTTGCAAGCTGTGTGTGATTTTGTTATATGATCTTCAACTTCAAATTCACTTCCCGCCCCCCCCCTCTTTCCCCGCCACCCCCACCATCGCCTAGACCTAACACCACGCATACAGTAAGCTCCTTACATTTAAGCGACCTAAAGCTGTTGGAACCCCCCCCCCCCCCCGCCCCCGCCCCCCTCCCCCTCCTTTTCAACCCCTCGCCCCCCTCCTCAAAAACTCCGCCCTCCCCTCACCGCCGGTTGTATGACTTACGTCTTACAGACTTGACTAGTGATACTCCCGAAGTATGCCTGTTGCCGGCCGGTATGGCGGAAAATAACAATTTGGTGCTGTATCATCCTCTGTATGTGAGTACTACAAAAACAATATAATAACAGGGCAGCAGTACGACAGTAGTGCAGCAGTACGTACGGTAGTAAAGGACAGAGGAGCGCAGCAGTCGGGACGGTGGTACTCCCAAGCGCCAGTGGGAGGCCGGTATTTTAGAAACAAAAAAAAGGTTCATCTCCCACAGGACGAACAAAGAATCCCACGTACGGAACGGCCCACCCACCCACCACGGACGATGCAGTGCACCCTCCACCCACCCACCGACCAAACCCTTACTACAAACAGTAGTACAGCAGTGCAGCGGTACGTACAGCAGTACACCTGGTACGCGGGGAGCAGTTAGTTGGTTGGTTCTTGAGGAGACCTTGTATGAAACAGGAAGCAGACGGGGGGAGTTTCATGTTTTGACGATACCCGGCCATCTCGGGGAGCGAGCGAGCCGCCGTTCACCACCCACCCACCACACACCATCCACCCACGGACCTACCCAGTACAGCAGTGCAGCAATGCAGCAGTACATAGAGCAATACACCGGACACGCGAGCAACAACAACAGCCGATTCGTTGGCTACAATCAATGCTCTCGGGCTAGGCGGGATTTGCAATTGTTTACTTTTCCCCGCCACGCCGGGGACCAAGCGAAAAGCGCTCGCGTTGCCGATTCTGCGCACGGCGAGCGGCGACGGCTGGACGTTGCTGTGATTGGTAGGTTTGGGTACTGAGCCAGTACGTACTGCCAGTAGTACTAGTACTGGCAGTATCCTGAAACTGGTAAACGGACTTGCCAGTGCGCCAGTACATCAGTATCTATGAAGATCCCCACATACGCCTCAAAAACCAGCGGAAGCCCATGTATTCAGGCTGCCGCAGAGAACGCAGAGAGACACACAGCCTCACAGCACCCCCCACACAACCACATAGCGGTTGCTGGGGAGGGTTTCAGTTTTGTTCTCTCCGGAAAGGTTTTGGCGAAAAGAATCGCCATTCAAATGAAGATGCTTGTTGTGCTGGTACAAGCAGCTGTGATTTGTGCGCGGTGTAGTTTTCGGTTGGGTAGCTTCGGCACCGTTGTCGTCTCGTTGTAATCTGTCGCTACCGTTGCTTTTCTAGCTACTGTTCTCCTCGGTACACCAACTGATTGCATTCATTCGTCTTCATTTTTCTTTCTCAATTGGCAATTGACTTGTGGCGGGGGGTTGGGGTTTGGTGGAAGATATTCCACCGGTTTCTACTAGTTTCTACAGAGTACAATACGCTATGGAATGATCTCATGATTCTTAGATGATTCTGCTATTCATTTCAACTCATGTGAATGGGTAGACTGTATCTCCCACGATCATGGAGTTTGTACGCGTTGCAAAGTTGAAAAAAAATTGTCGACATTTGATCCTTTCTCCCATATCAAAAACAAAAAAAAGTGAGTTTTCCCCGCGACAGTGCCTCTGTCAGATGAGCCAAAATCGCTCATTTTTTATGCTATAGTGAAGCCAAATCGCGTAAAAAAAGCGCCTCCGGCGGGGCGTTTCCGGCGGGACCCCTCATCAGCCGGGGGGGGGCGATGGTGGCGCGGCGAAGCCGCGCCACCAGTATCCTGATCGGATCCAGTATACTGGCAGCCAGTATACTTTGTACTGGCGCTGCGCGCCAGTATCCAACCATAGTGATTGATCCTGGTGTTGCTGTGCTTGCTGTTGACGCAGGCACGCTTGCCGTCTCGTGTCCATGGCTCTGTCCATGGCTCAAGTGGCCCAAAAGCAATTCAAAAGTTTAATGTCGTTTGGAGTTAAAAAAAAAAGCGGGCAGCGACGAAGAAAAAGCGGGGGGGGGCAAGCGAGCCGTCTCCCGGGAGGGCGATTTCCACGCTCCCCCTTCGCCGAGGTGGAGAACCGACGGCCGTTCTTTCGCCGGCTCGTCGTAGTGCTGCTGTGCGGATGGAACGTGGCGGCACCGCGAGGCCGCCGGAGGCCGAGTGGAGCTCGGGAGTCGCAGCTTTTTGGGGGGGGTGCTACAACCAAGATATTTTCAAAGATCCAAAAAAACGTCACGACCACGACGTTGGCGTATTATTATAAAAAATGAAAATACACTCCAGCTGTGAGATCGAAGATAGCGTATTTATGTAATGCCGGTCGCCCCGGTGGCGTATCAGATTATCCTCGTGCCTGGTATAGGTCAGTTTCGTGAGTTCGAATCTCCCCGAGTGCGTACTCGTTTAAACTCGTGGGGACTTTTTCTTGCGCACAAATTGACTTGCGGAAAGCGCGAGAGCGTGAGTTAGCAACACTCGATGAAAAATCGACGAGCAGCGAGCAGGGGGATTGCTGACCCCTAAGTGCGAAAAAAATTGAAGGCAAGAACCGACCGGGGGGGGGGGGAAGGACGACACCTGTGACCACGGCTTGTCCAGAGGCTGGAAAATAGATGTGTGTCAAAAAAATAAACAAATAAATAATGAGGATAAACTTATGCATTCCTTCCACAGCCGTCAGATTTTATCCCCCTCAAAAACGGGTTTTACAATTTCCGCGCAAAGGTTGGATCCCCCCCCCCCTTCCCCCACTCATTTTCAACCCCCCCCCCCTTTATAAACTTCGCCCTCACCTCACCGGTTATGCGACTTACAGGATATACGTGATAAACTGATGCATGCCTTCCATAGCAGTCAGATTTGGTCCCCCTCATAAACGGGTTGGATGATTTCCGCATCATCACCCTGTTGACCCTGATAGCTACACTGTATTTTTAAGGGGAATCGCGGACCTATATCCTTAATGAGGACACACAACTCGTAATACGCGCGATCGGAGTATCACACACAGCTTGCACAAATGAGTTTCGGCGAAATCTGAAACAAGTTCATTCTCAGCTGGAGGAGGAAATTTTCACTTTTATTACGTATGTTAAGATACGGCCTCGAAAGGCCTGTAAGTATCCGAATTTGAGATCATTTGGATGGGTTTCGTATGATAAGGTTGGCGTTTTATATTCGGGAAAGTTAGGAAGTAGATCGGAGGCGCGTGCCTCCGATCTCAGAAGCTATCCCGGGCTCTGGTGGAAACGAATAAAGCTACATCTCTACGAAGGAACGAAAGTGAGTACTCTCCGAGGACCTGCTCAATTGGCAGACCTGCAGGGGGCACTCTGTGTCCCCCACCTTTAATTTAACACGTATGTATCAGTCTATGCCGGTACATAACTCATTTTTGCAAGCTGTGTGTGATACTCCGATCGCGCGTATTACGGGTAGTGTGTCCTCATTAGGATATACGTCGGCGACTCCTCTTGGAACTACAGTGTAGCTTGCACCAGCGTCAACAGGGTAATGTTGATCATTCTGCGCGCGGAAGCTTTAACCCGTCTTTGAGGGGAACACAATTTGACTGCTGTGGAAGGAATGCATCAGGTTTATCATGTATAGACTATACTGCAACACGCCTCGTTATCTTTTTAGAGCCGTCCATGCCGCTGCTGCAATTCCCACCCCCCCCCGCCCCCAACGCCCCCTCCTTCCCCACCACCCACACCATCGCCTAGACCTAGCACCACGCGTTTAGCAAACCCCTACATCTATGCGACCTAACGCTCTTTCCCCCCGCCCCCCGCCCCCCCCCGCCACACCCCCCCCCCCTCCCCCACAAGAAGGAATTATAGTTTCCACGCACAAATTGAGCTGCCCCACCCGTCCCCTCCCCCCCCTCTCCCCCTCCCGCCCCCCTTTTCATCAAAATCAGGCCCCCACGTCCTTCAAAACTCCGCCCTCCCCTCACCGGTTATTCGACTTACAGGATTCACTTGATAAACTGATGCATTTCCTTCCACAGCTGTCAGATTTTATCCCCCTCAGAAACGGGTTTTATAGTTTCCGCGCACAGACTGCCTAACATCACCCTGTTGACCCTGATGGCTACACTGTAGTTCCAAGGGGAGTCGTCGACCTATATCCTTAATGAGGACACACAACTCGTAATACGCGCGATCGGAGTATCACACACAGCTTGCAAAGATGAGTTTCGACGAAATCTTCGATCTCACAGCTGGAGTGTATATTATTTTTATAATATACTGCGACAGGTTGTATAATCGTACACTACATAATGATAATGTGAAAACGAAGTACAGGCAGATATGTTAACACTGCGGTAGACCACACTACTACTAACTTATTACGCAGGGTATTTCGTACTTACCGGCCGTTTGCATGATCGCCTGACAACCTCTACCAAACGCAGTAGCATATGCCTAACGAAGTAAAGTCACTCTCGTGTTCAAAAGTGGTGACATCGCATGCCCACGTCACCTCGCTTACTGTACTTGTGAGATGTATCTCGGTCTTAGAATTGGCGACTTCAGAGCCCCACATCGGCACGGTAAAAAACATGGGTGTAAAATCGTACAGTAGCTAATACTCGGAGTATTAATGTGAAAGTTAAATACAGATATATATGTTAAAATTGCGGTAGACCACACTACCAACCTATTACGTAGGGTATTTCGTACCTACCCTCAGCATGATCGCCTCCCAATCTATGCCAAGCGAAGTATGAGTAACGAAATAACGTAATTGAGAGCGAGTGCATCATCAAGCGTTCCTTTCAAAACACCGACGATTCGCATTTCTCCCTCTCGTGCTCAATGGCGGTGACATTGCATGACCACATCACTTCGCCTGTTGTATTTGGCAATATGTATATCTTTCATATAATTAGCGATGTCACAAAATAATGGTAGCTACATGGTTGTACCTATCGATTGAAATATTCTATCTTGCGATCCATCTACAATCACTAATTATGAAGATTTAACACGTTGTTCACCACACCTCAAGATTGTGTTGCATACCACATCGAACATCAAACCTTCTAGAATAGTAAACATTACAAGCCAGATGATACAAAGGGATGTCTTATTGCTTCAATCGTCAGGTTTGTCCCCTTTGAGGATATATAGTTTCCGCGCACATATTGAAATGTCCCGCCCCCCGCCCCCCCGCCCCCCCCCCCCGATCCCTCTTGTTGCAACGCCCCACCTGAAATTAAAACCTGCCAGAGTCGTAAACACTACCAGCCAGCTGATATCACCTCATTATCTTTCTAGCCATCCATGCCGTAGCTCCAACTCAGTTCCGCCCTCCTCCCCCCCCCCCCCTTCCTTTTTTCTTTTTCTTCTTTTTTTCTCGCCCAGTTCGTTCAAATGCCCCGCTTACAATCGAAATCGGCCAGAGTAATAAACACTTCTACGCAACTGATATCACGTCATTATCTTTCAGGCCATCCATGACGTAGCTTTCATTCATCCCCCCCCTCCTCCAACGCCCCCTCCTTCCCTACCACCCGCACGATCGGCTAGACCTTGCACCACGCGTATAGCAAGCCCCTACATATATGATTCATACGCGCGATCGGAGTATTACACACAATCTTGCAAAGATGAGTTTTGACCAAATCTTTGATCTCACAGGCGGAGTGTATTTTTATGTGATATGTGGCCTAAACCTCTTGAAAACCCTTTCCCCCCCCTCCCCCTTTTTTTCCCCGCTCTCTCTTGCTCAAACGCCCCACCTGATATTGAAATCCGCCAGAGTAATAAACACTTCCACGCACTGGATAATACCTCATTATCTTTCTAGAGCCATCCATGCCGCTGCTGCAATCCCCCCCCCCCCGCCCATAACACCCCCTCCTCCCCACCCCCCCCCCCACCCCCCCTCCCACCCCCTCGAACACTCCGCCCTCTACTCACTGGTTTACGACTTACAGGATATACATGATAACCTGGTGCATTCTTTCCAAAACCGTCACATGTATCCCTTTAAAGGATGTATAGTTTCCACGCACAGATTGAATTGCCCCGCCCGCCCGCCCCTCCCCCCCCCCCCCCCATGATAAGCTGGTGCATTCTTTCCAAAACCGTCAGATTTATTCCCATAGAGGATTTATAGTTTCCACGCACAAATTGAGCTGCCCCCCCCCCCCCCCCCTTTTGATCAAAACCAGGCCCCCACGTCCTTCAAAACTCCGCCCTCCCCTCACCGGTTATTGGACTTACTACTGTAGTATTCACTTGATAAACTCATGCATTTCCTTCCACAGCTGTCAGATTTGTCCCCCTCAGAAACGGGTAGAAACTTTGGTTCAAGGCGAGCACGTTGGATCTTTTTTGCTTTGTTGAGACCCTTGTAGTCACCATGCCTTTGTATTGCCTGGTACCTGGAATGTGTTATTTGATCTCCAATCGTGAAGCTACGAGTGAGATGTGCTATAACAAATAACGTATGAAGGGTGAAGGGGTCATCCGATTATAATGGTTGTTCGCTGACAGGTTGAGTTTTTTTTTTTTTTTTATCCTCCGGCGGCGGATGGGGCAAAAAAATAAATGAAGCTTTAGCTCACCACACTTCCACGTATTTTCATACGCGTCGTGTGTCGATTTGACTCAGTTGCTTTCGCAGCCCAACGCTAGCTGGCGCACCCTTCGGATCCCATTGTAGGTAAGAGTTAGTCCGTATTGCAGGAAACACGGCGCGCAAAACGTCAGCGACGCTTGGGTTGCTTCAAACTTCAATTGGGCAATTCGGCTCCGCTCCGTAGAGTCCGCACGGCTAAACGACCGTCTGGAGTATAGTACGAGTGTAGAAAACGAGGTTTTGTGTAGGTGCATTTTGGTATGGTCGACATTGTTTTCAATTGTATTTTTATGTAAGCAGGATTTTCCTTTAGATAGGTAGGCCTGGGGCCACGGCGTACCTGGTACCTGATAACCATATAACTGGAAACCCTGTTTGGGGACAAAATTACTTGGAATTGGTATAGGGGGGGGGGTTGGGGGCTCTAAAGGGGTCAAGGCTAATGTTGTGAGGGGGGGGTTAAAATCTGCCGGAGTGCTCATATTATCACTGGAACCACACGCGGTCACGATCTAGCGGTGTGCTCATATCATTCCTGGAATCACAAGCGGTCTACGCGAAATCCCCCGAATACTATCCTAAAAAATCGTGAATTCATTCATTCAAAGGAAAAGTTGACTCCAACTTGTGGAAGCGTGGTGAGCTAAAGCTTTATTTTTCCCCATCCGCCGGACGATAAAAAAAAAATAAATAAAAAAAAAATTAAAAGGTGACTCCAACTCCGTGACGTCACGCTAAGAAGCGCATACCAGGACTCACACATACGTTCCCTGCGTGCAGGCCGCATTACGAATGGGCCGGTCGCTGCTTGGAATAACTCTGAATATGTGTTATTATGTCCATGGGGGATTGCCTATTAATAGTCCCCTCCAACTATTGATAGCGGTATGCTCGCCCCACCGTAACACGTTCCTTGTGATGCCATCAACAGTAGTTTCGCCTCGACCGCGCCTAGATGGTTGATCTACTGCAATCATCCCTTCTGTTTGTTCCAACCGTCTGCGATTGCGACCTTCTCCGAAGGCCCAGCTGCTCGAAAAGAGTGGGTCGTAAAGCGCCTCCTTGCATCACACTCAGCTCCCACGTCCCCGGCGCATCCGGTAGCCGCCTACCCTATCCAACCCAACCCGACCCGACCCGACCCGACCCGACCCGACCCGACCCGAACGGACAGACATGGGGGCTCCTTTTCCGTGGCGGCCAATGGCGGCGATTGCGATTGGCCTCGTGGCCCATTCGTACGCCCTCACCAGCCTGTTTCCCTACGTGGGCTATATGGTGCAATTTCTCGGGGTCACCGACGACAAAGATGAGGCCGGTAAGCTCGCCAAAGACCGTGCGATTCGCGGATGCCTTCGTAAACCGTTATGTGAGGCGTTAACTTGGTTTCTGCTGACATGATTTATCTAACGATGCCAGCGCACCACCACGCGGCCTCATGACTGCTGAACGTCTGAGCTTGAAGAGAGCGCGTGCGTCCCTTGCTGTCGTCTCGACGTGAGTATATCGGTGCGATGTCGTCTGCATTGCGTTATCTTACCATTCCGTGAATCATCCTTGGTAGATTATGTGCCAGTGGCTCTAACCTCACTTTCTCTCCTCCAGGTGTAGACTACGGGGACCGATGTGCTTTGACGATGACCGTGTGCCGGCGTTGATCTACGCGTGACGGCTGCGAGGTTTGCCGCTTGCTTGTCGCTATTTTGCTGCTGTCAAATCTCACCGCTCATCAACCTGGCTATGAATACACTTGGATCCTTTGTGCTGATCGTGTTACCCCTGCTGCATGCGCATCGGCGCGACAACGACAACACAGGTTTTTACGCGGGTTACCTGTCGTCGGCGTTCATGGTCGGCCGCTTCGGAAGCTCGTACTTTTGGGGACGCTTCGCCGACCGCTACGGTCGATTGCCGGTCCTGTACATGGGGCTGTGTTCTATTGTGTTCCTGTCGATCGTTTTTGGCGTATCGACCACGTTTTTCTGGGCTGTTACTAGCCGGTGAGTGGCGCGTTTTATACCACCAGGTATGCTTTATAGGGGGATTTAGCCCTTCGTATCCATCGTATCCATGGACTTTTGTCCATTCCGTATTCCCCCCGGGTCGAGCATCAGCCATCGATTTCTTAGATCCATTTATTGATTTAATCGATTTAATAATAATATATACATATATATTATAAATCGATTTATCAAATCGATTTTATAATTTGTCCGGCAGCACATGTATCACAGCAGTACGAGCGCAACCTAAAAAACACTCGCAACTACTACGTACACTACTCTTATTCCACTCTTGTGTCATTCTGCACAATGCCAGATACACGGTGGTATGAACTCACAGCATCCGCCATCCCGCCATCCATTGTCGAGCTAGGTTTCTTCTCGGAGCACTGAATGGCCTCATAGCCATATCCAAGACCATGATCTCCGAGATTTGCGGACCCGAGCACGAGGTGGTCGGCATGAGCTTTATCACAGGTACAGCACTATTACTTCTATTACTACTACTATTACTATTGTCATCGCAGAGCTATATCATCGTACAAGTAGCCATGGTGGTCATACTTTCGTGCAGTATTGTTTTCCGCTGGCATCGATCATTCAACGCAAGCATTGGATTGGATGAGGCCTCCTGCCCCGGTCGGTGACCCCACCCAGCTTCCCGGTGCTCCTTAGTTCCTCGTTCGCCACCTACGCGTACGGGTCCTGTGTGGCCTCTCACCCAAAGTTATCGTGTTTATCCTGTTCGGCGGGCGTACTTGGCCGATTGGCTACCGATTTGACGGGTAACTTTTGTTTGCAAGGGATGGCATGCCACAACCCGTAGTTCCGATACGAGAACCGATCCATAGTTTTTGCTGGTATACATTGGGTTTACTGGGGAAAGGTGTATTGGTACAGCGATTAATGTAGTATTTTGTACCTGTGGTGCTTGTTTCTCTTCCAAGAGGACGTCTCGTGGTTTTTTGTTTTGGTATACTTTGTAACCCCGGGGCTGCATTGGAAGGGAAACAGCTGTTAATAATGGGAGAACACCGTCATCATCCGTCATCGGTCAGCAGAGTTTGTACTGGTATAAGTGGTCAAGTGCAGCCAAAGAAGAGGCGAAAGGGCCGCCAGGCAGCATTTGCGCACCCAGAGATATAACCGTGTAGTACGACTTTTCACGTGTCCTATTTATAGGGCTAAGAGCTAAAAGCAGTGCACCAGGTATCTGTATCGTGGAACTAGTACTACTGTAGTCACCTTACCCTTCACACTAATCTACCCTAATTTTCGTTATTTATTTGGAGCTACGGCAAATTATGTTGTAGACCTCTACCGCACAACAATACATGTGTAGCCAAGTGCTTTTTGGTGTTAAGTGGAGAAGTGTTTTGTCACACTTGACTGGTGGCTCGCTGCGCGAGAAGGCACTTGGCGATCGTCGGGAGTATCGGAATGCTTTACAACATTTCAACCACACCAAGCAGGATGCGCGAGGTATTTGAGGTGTTTTGAAGCTCGATACAAAGATCATTTCGAGGGCCGTTCTTACGACATGATCGTCCATGAGGCGTGTTGAGGCTCCATACGAAGCTCGAACGCTCGATTGAAGGAAATATAAGATGGCAACGTCACAACGTTGCAACGTCCGCCTCTTGTTCCAGACCCCTCTCTATGGTGAACCGCCTTGTTTCCAACTGCCCAGTTGGTGCATTGCCCCGGCCAGCTGTTGTCCCTAACGCCGTTCCATGCCGAATGATGCCTACTCCACTCTACAAGGGTTGTCTCTTACACCTTTGCAAATGCTTGATTGCCCTCTGCAAACGCTTCGCTCGGTCCGTGTGCCTGTCTCACCGTGAAGGGTGCTGGTCGGTTGGACTCGTCCTCGGCCCCGGCCTTGGTGGCTTGCTGGCGGAACCGGCGAAGCATTACCCCGGCGTGTTTTCGGAGTCGGGCCTGTTCGGAAGGTAAAACTGCCGGCACGAAATGTATTTTTCAGTGTTCCGTCGATGAGCACAGCCTCTAAGCTTGCCAGACGCTGCCCAAAGCGGTCAGATTTGTTGCCAGTCCTTCTTGTTTATTTTCAGTCGCCCCGCCCCTCCCCCCTCCCAGGCACGCTTTGAGTTTGTTTTCGATTGCCACCGCTGCACCAGTTTGCGCCGGCGAAAAACAGCAGTCTGAGAGAATGGGTCACTGGCTTCCAGTGCCCTGGTGCAATAATCGAACTATCCAGCTTGACGGTGGAGGGCGTTCGCTGATTCTGAAACAACCTCGAGCGTATTTCGTATTTTCCAGCAGTAGCGGCCATTTGTACGCGGTCGTTTCAATCTCATCGCCGGCCAGGCTTTCCTTGCTGTGTCTTTGAGGGGCTACAGAACCGGCACAACATACGATTTCATTTTTTTGCGTAGAACTTTTTTTTCGCTTTATCAACCGGGGAAGCATACGATCAGCGCGATTATTTTTTTTCCTCGTACTACTGCGTATCGGTAACTTGTCTACGTATATTTTTTAAGTATGTCGACCCTTCAAACAGGCATGGAACTCTAGTCTAATGAGGCTCTGGGTCAATGCTCATCTTGTTTTTGTTTTTTGTTTCCTCGTGTTGCTGTCTGCTGACGTCTGCATCCACCAGGTTTCCCTATTTGCTTCCGAACGTCCTCGGGTCAAGCCTGGCCCTCATCGGCCTGCCCTTGGTGTTCTTCTTCCTTAAAGAAACATTGGACGTCCAAAAGCGCGGAGACAGGTATTCACCGGGGGTCGCGAGAACGATTGAAATTGTGCGGTTCGCCCTGCTATTTTGCAAAACTCGCCTATTTCCCGCCACTGGGAGCACGAGGAGTACACTGCTGCTTTTAGACTGCTTTTGCTCCAATGCCGTTCGAGGCGTGTGAGCCAGTGCTTTGGTATAGTAGTATCGCCTAGCTAGACGAATACCGTGAGCAGAAGAGCCACTCACTGTGCGCCGGGGTATTGCCGTGCTTCCTCGCGTGGTCGAATTCCTGCCCCACTACGCTTTTACCCGCGAAAACCACGCCGCAATTTGACGCAACTCTCCACAAGCTCGAGCAATAGCTGTCAAGTATTGTGTGTTCGTAATGACGAAACGTCCCAGAGGGGGGCAGAGGTACCAGTACTCGCTAAACCGAAAAAATATCTCGGTCTAGTCGGTGTTGATCACCAACCTTCCCAAGCGGCGAGCGGGCTTCGGAAAGGTCTTGCGGCAGCCGGTGAACTCTACCGCGGATGGAAAAATCAAAGAGGTTTACCGGCAAAGCAACCAACCAGGATGTTGACAGATGCTGCGAGGGATCACGCTTATGGCGTAGTGCCTCGTACACACCGCCTTGTTGCTTTTGCGTGGTCACCGTGTTTGGATACAGGCATGGCTTCGAGCCCCTTCCGATACCAGAGGCCGAGTTTCGCAGTGAAAAGTCGGCAACGGACAATGGGAGGGGACCCGAGCTGACCAGTCTCGAAAACGGTTACGATCCTGAGCTTGCGAAAGCGAACCGGGTGCATTCGCACTCCGCGAACGGCGGTGGCGGCGGGGGGCGGGGGACGACGCCGGGGAGGGGGGGTAAAAATGGATGTCTAGCCGTCGGCATCGGCGGTGGGGGTAACGGCAGCAGCGTCCACACACGAGTTAACGAGCGGCTACCTCTCGTTGAGCAGCGCCTGGGATCGCCCAATGGGGCGCGAGAGCTGCAGGGGAGAGAGGTTTACAGTAGCATGAATGGCAGTGCTCTTGCAAGCGCGCGGTGGGGGGGGGGGGATGTTGGACAGGGCGGAGGCTCCGATGCGGGCAGTGGCGAGAATGGAGGAGAGAAGAGGAGCAGCAGGAACGCCTGCTTGCGGGAATTTCTTCTGCCGTTTACGATGCTTGAAGAGAAGCGGGTCCGCACCGTCCTGTTCGTGTACGTCTTGTTTTCGGTGAGCAAGAGACTTATTTCCCATCCGCTACATACAGTAGGTATAGGTGCATTGTGTGTAGATAGGGCGAGTATCTGTATCTCGGGATTTATCTTCAAACTTGGGCCTCTCGAAGAGGTTATGACGGGCTTTATTAGCGGTGCGGTGCGTACCGTTTTCTTTTTGTGAATCCCCCAACTCCCGGCTTGACCAAGCGTTTCGTCTGCGCCTGGGCGAAGTGCGCGCGAGCTGAAAGACACGGCACCGCCGCCGTTTATCTTGGAATCCGTTCATCGTGCGTGCGTCGCGTTTGAACCGCAGTTCATCTCTATTGGGGGCCAGGAGGTTTACCCGCTGTGGGCACTCAGCACTTTGGCCAACGGAGGTTTGGACTGGACGACGAAGCAGATCGGACAGGTAACGAACGCCTTCCTCAGCCCGTAAATTTTACATATGTCGTGTCATTTTGCGTCGCCCTTTTTCTCGCTTCTTCGCCTGTCCAATCGTTCCAGTTTCTTGACGACATTGAATTTGAAGAAGCGCACCCACCCTCTGTGGGTGATCAGCAGGGGGGGCAGCGGGGGGCTGGATTGGACCACCCACGAAGTGGGGCAGGTGTGGGGCACCTGACAGCAGGCCCCCCTACCTCAAACAAGCAAGCGCCCCCGCGTATACCTCCCTACCTCCGCGTTTTTCACGTGCGCGCGTTCTTCCATAAGTTTGTTTCTGTTCGTCTTGATCGCTAATAATATTTCAGTCCGTGCTGTCTATCGGAAACATTTTTTTCTCGGGTTTTGCCGCGGCGCGATTTTGTTCCCAGCGGTCGTCGACGTTTTGTCCGTCCCCGACATCAAGCGTGCAACCTTCATAGGCTGACATGGATGTGTGAACGTATGTAGCGCTGCTCGTGAGCTAAATAGAGCCTGGTTTGCTCCTCCCACTCCTCCCACGCTCTGGCGGGCGAGGCACGACCTCTTGTATCCGATGCTTGGCGGCGGTGCTCATCCAGAGGGGCAGTTAAACACGCAGAGCATTCACAGTGTCGTTGCCGCCCGCTGCCGCACTAAGTGGGTGTCATGACCATTCAGCGCAATGCTTGTGAAACCTTCCTCCCGCTCTTGGTAGATGGCGATTGACTTGCGGTTGTTGGCCGGGGCCCATCTTGGCCTGAAATCGAGTATTTTCTGGAGGCTCTTCCGTAACCAACAAAATCATTAGCAGGAACCCGATCTCCATTTCCCAGATGCCTCTGAATACCTTCCGGTCGACTTCACACGTTATGTAAACTTATCCCTCGCTTTCTCGTTGCTTTTTCGGCCGTCCGTGCCCCTTTTTTATTCCTCCAACCCTCTCTCTTTTGCTCCAGGCCCTTTCTGCATGTGGCGGGTGCATGCTCGTGTTCCAGCTCTTTATTTATCCCCGGATCGTAAAAGAAATAGGCGCGACAAGGTCGCAGCGCTGGGCCTGCTTCATCGCGATCCCAACCTTCCTCGCCTATCCCTTCCTCGCTCAGTTGCACGACTCCGAGGGGGCACTTCTGGCTGCCTCAGTGGCCCTGCTGTTGTTGACCAGCGTGGCTTCGAATGCGGTAGGTGCCACGCCTTCCTCCATTCACTCGCGCATGCTCCTGCAGTGGTCGTCCCTCTATAGTGCCGGTTGCCCGCTACAGTGCCTGTGAAATCGCTTGGCATAGTAGCGGCAATATGCGCAGTAGTGCCTGTTGCCGCTATCTTGCCCGTGTTCCCTTCTACTTCGAAGTATTTCATATTCATGGCACATACCGGCGCTATAGAGGAGCCAATACTACCGTACTTATTGGCGTTGTCATGTTTTCTCTACAGCGTCCTGAACAAGCCATGGTCACAGGTGCTTTTCCTTCTTCCCTCCCGGTACGTGCCTGCGTTTTTTTTCGTCGCGCATAAAGTTCAGCGTTCCCGCTGCTCGTCCTTTAGCATCGAATCGCTGGATGATGTTAGTGGGCGGTGTCCACCGTGTTGGTGTTGGTGTTGGTGTTGCTGCACGTGTTGACAGTTGTGGTTGCCGCTGTACGATGGTGACCGGCGCTGTCTACCATCTTTTGATGTCACTGTGCGATGCCGCTGCACGATATCGGGGGGTTTGGCCTCTGTATGTCCTCGGAAGCTTTTTCGCACGAGGTTGTCGTCGGGAGTTTGTCCCGTGGATACACGTTGCTGGATGCGCCGTGATGGGCGGTTTACCCAGGGAAAAGGCTAGCTGGATGCGAGGGGTGTTGGGGGGAAGCGGGGGCTGAGACACCTGTTGCCAACGACTTTATTTTCTAGATGTGTGGTCTTGCACTTCAGCAATGTTTTCGGGTTCTCATGCGTTTGTACCGAAGGTCGAACATGACACACCTTCGAAGTCATTTGTCATGGGTGGACGGCGTCCGCTGGTAACCGGCGGACCTAGTCTTGGTTGTCTTGGTGCCGTGCCCGATTGGTACCAACTACTAATACTACAGTAGTCGACTACCGTAGTTAACTACTGTAGTCGACTACTGCAGACGAAGTGCAACTCCTGATATCTCGAGTGAAGCGGCACCCAGAAAGTTTGTGTGACGTCCATGGTGTCTATCCAGGTGCGATCGATAAAAACAACGCCACCATCGATCTAGAGCCCGCCGTGGACGCTGCCGTTGAGGAAAGTGGAGCTGCACCGGGTTGCATGCGGTCCTCTGGGGGTGACTCTTTTCTCTATTCCTGGACCGTCCTGGTGTCTCTTTGTCAATGCATGTGTCTATGTCTCTCTCCATCTTTCTCTTTTTTTCTCAGGCCATGTAAGGTTAACGCGTACCTAGTGGTTTGTGTTCCTGGCTTTAGAGCAGCGTCACCTATTATTAATGCCGATGGCCCCGGTGGCGTATCAGGTTATCCTCGAGCTTGTTAGAGATCAGTTTCGTTAGTTCGGGTCCCCCCGCGAGTGCATACTCCTATAAATTCGTAGGGATTTTTTCTTGTGCACAAATTGACAAGCGGAAAGCGCGAGAGCGTGAGTTAGCATCATTCGATGAAAAATTCGACCAGCAGTGGGATTGCTGAACCCTATGCGCGATAAAACAAAAATTGAAGGCAAGAACCGGGGGAGGAGAAGGGACGACACCTGTGACGACGGCTTGTCCAGAAGCTTGCAAGTAAAAGTGTGAAAAAAATATATACTTCAAAGTATAAGTTTTGTACTGTAGCACCCGCACCGACAACATGGCACTCCTGACGCGGCACCCCTCTTGTCCCCCGTGTTCCCTCCCCACCAGGTGTTCATCAACGTTGCTCTGGCGACCAACAACGCGGTAGACCCTTCCAAACGTGGCACCGTAAACGGCCTCTCCATGACGCTGGGCTCGCTGGCGAAAGCGGCAGGTCCAACGGTCTCCTCCACCGCCTTCGCTTGGTCCATCAACGGCCGCCACCCGTTTCCGTTCGACCGCCACCTAACCTTCTGCCTCTTGGCCCTTGGCATGGTCGTCGTCACGGTCATGAGCTGGAACGTCGTCGTATCCCCCGAAAAGAAAGTGTCGGGCGTTGCTTCTTTTCCTGTGGTGGTGGCCGAGACAGCCCCCAAAGGGGTCGTGGGGATTGCCATGAGCGCTGGAAAGTAAACTCTCTTTTATTTTGCGAACGACGACGGAAATGGCGCCTGAGCCCGAAGCTCTGCAAGGCTGCGATGCGGGGGTGCCGTTTTTTTTTGTGTGCTTCAGAAGATCCTTCAGCTGTGAGATCGAGAGTTTATTCGCAGCGATTTTTTTCGAGCTGTATGTGACACTACAAATGCGCGTTTCGTCGAAACTCATCTTTGCACGCTGCGTGTGATACTGCAGTCGCGCGACGGGGTTGTGGCCTTGTGGAGGATAATATAGGCCGATGACTTATCTGGTTTCTGTACTTGCGTTTCCGGCCCGGAAGCGTTTTTTTGTCGTTGTGAACGGTGAACCCGTCGTCGTCGTCTTCATCTGCGAAATAAACTTAGGTTCAAGGCGGCGCGATTAATACATAGGCGGTTGAAGATATTAACCGCGTTTCCCTGACAGCACTCCTTCGTCTTACCGGGCACGCTGGGGCTTATGCGGCGCGAACAAAGCAATTGGGCCGTTTGGAACGTCCCGTCGTCGCCACCCGTCGGCGTCTCATGATCAAGATGTGGATGTTGCGGACCATTGTAACACACACAGCTGTGCTGCACAATACTCGTGTGCGGGTGAATTCGTGATGAACCCGCTTTTAGTTTGGTAACGAAGATAATGTTGCTGCTGATGGTGCAGCGAGACGGAGGAAATCTTCGTGACGCCGTGTGACCGGCATGGTCGGCTTCTGCTCGCCGAGGCACGGGCGCCTCAACTATTTGGTAACAGCAAAGGAGTTGGCGGGGGCGAGAAGCTAGGTGGCCAACAATCGATGCGATGCAACAGAGTGCTCCGTGCAGTTTTCGATGGCTTAAGATATGCAAGTAGATCATGCTGGTAACGTGCGGCCCTCGAGCAAGAGCTGCAATGTATACATGAATTTTTTTCCGCGAGTCATGTTACCATATACCTGGTATTGGGCTGGGGGGGGGGGGGGGGGGTGCAACTAGAATACCAGGTGTATGCGTACGTTTTTTTGCGCTTTTTGTGGGTGCATGGTGAAACGTGTGTAGAATAGTCTTGGTGCGTGTTCTTGGTGTGGCATAGTGTAAATAGTACGATCTCTGATGAACGCGTCGGGGCATGGTGTTATTTTTGAAGAAGTTATGATCCACATTTTTCTGATTTTGATTTTGTTTCTTGCTTAATTTTTATTTTTGACCTAAAGCTTCCTGAAAGAGGAACGTGAAGCGTTCCAGGTTTTACGTCTCGGTCAAATTTCCTGCTGTAGGAAAAAAAAAGTTTTGTTCCTTAAGTGTCCCTTAATGTTTTTTTTCGAAAAAAATAAGAGAAAAACCGGCAAGGCCATTGGCGGCGTAGAACCGAAACACGTTGCTTGTTTTCTATTTGCGGAATCCTACTGTGCTGTAGGGTGTCGTGCGGATTTTGATTTTTGGAAATTGGACGTTGCGATACGACGCGGAAGTTGTTTTTTTGGTTAACACACGGTGCAGTGCGGTTCGGCGAAAACCGGCGGCGAAAACCCCCACTTGCCTATTCGTGTGCCGTATGAAACTCCTTGATGTTAAAGGCCCTCTGTCTTCTTCACAGACGTATTTATTATTGTTGTGGGAGTTGAACGGTGCGGTTCGTGTTGCGGAGTGTGTTTGTTTGCAGAATAGCACGGTGCGGTGGGGATTTTGATTTTTTTTATAGTCCTACGGTGCGGTTCAATGCGGTCTCGTTAAAGACAAAACCGTAAGGTGGTGCGGTACCGTACACAAAAACCGCACCGAAAATAGCCTTGAAATCAGGATAAAGCCCATTGGTACGAATAACCCTTGGGCTGAAAGGTAGAGGTAAAATCGTGTTTACTACTACTTCTCCTACTCATGTGGATGTGCGTGCATGTTCCCCATCCGCGTCTGTAGGGATTCCACGCGGATGTTCCTACATACGCGGGTGCAGTGTGATTTAGTTCGGAGTTGCTGCGCTCCGTCGTTTTCGTTGTAGTAGGTGTTGCTTTTTCGTTCATTACTAGCCCATTACTAGCCAGAACGGGCACCGTTAGGAAGGTGATGCATGCATATCTGCATAGCTGGCCGGGCTCAGGTTCTCTGTGGAAAGGATGAGGACTGCCCGCTGTTGTTTATGTATGTATTGAAACTTGAGGATAAGCGTGATTTGACTGTATTGAAACTTAGGGATGAGTGTGTTGTAACTGTATTGAAACTTAGGGATAAGTGTAACTTTTTGTTCTGGACGTGGCAGGGTAGACACGGCAGGGCGCGTGTTTTGGCGCGGTATTAGGGAGTACGAGTTAGTAATCGCACGGTAGACAGCAGGGCGCGTGTTTTGGCATAGTATTGGGGAGTGCGAGTTAGTAATCGTACCAGCATAATCCTTTGGGGCTTGGGAGGGAACAAACGGTAAAAAAAAGTGAAGGACTAAGTGGCGATGACAGCCTCGGCCATGGCTTGGTTGCAGATACAGGAATGTATTATGGAATAACTTTTTTTTTTTTTTTTATTATCCTCCGGCGGATGGGGAAAAATAAAGCTTTAGCTCACCACACTTCCGCGTATTTTCATACGCGATCGAAAAAGCTTTAGTCTCTTCTTCTGCTATTGAGATTATTCTTGAACCAGGAAGTTTACAAGCAAAATCGTCGTGCGAAGTATTAAAAGCAAAAGCGGAATTAGCTAATGTTAAATGGTTTGCAGCTCGAGTATCGAGAAGTTTAGATACTCCTATGCAAGATACTGTTAAACCATTTTGACGATCACAACGTTTGATCCTCTCCGATAGTCGCGAGCGACTTTGCAAACTTCCCCCGAATAGTTTTACTCTTGTACCGAGTTTTTTGTCGAGAAGCTGCATGATGGCCATCCTCTGAAAAAGAGCCAATGAGCGCAAGTTGCGGCAGGCGTGAGTGGCCGGCACAGATGGATAGAGTGAAGCTTGAAGTGGAGTACTGTACTAAGTACTTGTTTGTCAAATCGCTCAAATCGCAAAAAAAAAAAAAATGCCAGAGTCATGCCTGGAGGAGACTGGACCGAGACCAAGGGCGACATGTTAACATCCGAATATATCTGCAAAGTTTCCTCACAAACACCTCACCAGGCGCTGGGGAAATGACGAGGTCAGCGCCGTAGAACGAGTAGCCCTGATCATGTACTGGAGGACGTATTGCTTCAAAAAAGTGCTCACAGTAATTGTTGGTCCTCGAATAAAAAGCTTGAAACCGGCCCAGGTCAGATGTCTTACATGAGAGGATGCATTCCACTCTTAACTCCAGTGCAATCGCTCCCGACTTTCTTGTTGTACCGGAAGTGACCACCCTTAATATTGTGGCAGGGTTCCTTCTTGATGAGAGGGCCGGTAGGTATCGCAGGCTTGTAAAAACGGGAAATCGAAAGGCAGGTACACGACTTGCACAGCCCCAGCCATCTACTTTTTTACGTCTGCAGCATTTGGTTGCCGGCAGCTTCTCATGGTACTGGACATACAGAAAAAAATCGTTGCGCTGCTGTTGGCTATTACAGCAGCCAGTGTGTTTTGGGTTTTGACCCCAGAGACACTGTTCGATCGCACATCGCACAGTAGGCAGTGGATCTCTGAGGACGAGTCTCCCTCGCGTGGAATGTCAGAACCCACTGACTGATAGACCGGCCAGGGGTCACGGGTGAGAAGGAGGACCAAAGCTGTCAACGTACCAAAAGCTGCCACAGCGATACTTCGCTCGGGAAGAGCACGAGGCAGACGGCGATGCTGAACAGCGGCAACACAACGTAAAGTCCGTGCTCGTAACATGATTAATATTTGTATCGCGTTCTAACGTGTTTTTTTTCCCTGGGTATATGATTACTTCTAATGTCGTCACGACGGCTGAAACCAGGCACCGGGCACGACGCTTGCGTTTGTTTTACACACACACCCTTCCCCAATACAGAAATAGCTGGCAATCGCAGTCCTCGTCAACACCGTTTGTCTTGACGAAGCCCACTCCTAGGCTAACCAAGCGCACCAATTTCCCAGGGCTTTTGACGGGTCGTGGTCCGACCCGTACCCCGGGTCAGGAGGTTTTCAAATTCTCGCGGGTCGAGTCGGAGCGGTTCACGAGGTGCTTGAAATATCACGGGTCGGGACGACCCGCGAGAATTGATACCCTGACTCGACCAGACCCGCGACAACTGATCCGATCCGTGAAATGTCCTGCGAATTTCCCTCACGAGCGTGTCCTCAACAGATGCGCAAGCTGGCACCGCTCCAACGATCAACAAGAAAACTGTGAGCGGGAAGTTCCCCATCTCAGAATTCAAGACCCAGGGAATTCTCCTACAGACAACATTAACATATTTCCGCAACTTTCTGGGTGAACTCTACCACGAGTGGCACATTCTCAGAACATTATGAGAAATATCTCCCCATGACGACTAAAACCTTCCAAAACATGCCGGGAAAATCTGCAAGTGTCTGCAGAGCAGTAGCTTCCCGATTCGGTGCTTGCTCTATTTGGCAACAGGACTCGTGCACCCCACTGTTTTTTTCTCATGTCTAGAATTTGCTTCCACAGTTAAGGTACGCACGGTTTTGTTGTGCGCACCACAACAAAATAAGTACACGCAAGAAAACGCCGAAAAAAGGAGGGGGCGAGGGCCCCGCCCACCGCCCCTTTCGCCAATCAGGGGGACAGCGCATAACGATCACGCAGAAAGCCTACGTAGGCATCGGTCTAAAGAATTGCATCCCTGCACGCGGTGCAAATTGCGTTAACCTCCATCTTGTATTCAAGTTCCACACAAAAGCACCCTCCGAAGCAGGGCGAGGAGCAAGGAGAATCAACACGTCGTCGAAAAATTCTGCCAGAGCGCGAACCTCTCGTCCATAATACAGTGACACGCGCTCAACACTGCCCCCCCCCCCTGTCGCTCCCCCGAAAAAACATGCCTACTGTGGCATTTCTCCTTGCTGTGTTTTCTTCCGGCGGTAGTTTTTCTCTTTATCTCCCCCAGTAATCCACGCCTCGTCTCTCTTGCTGAGCTTGCCCTCGCATTTCGTCGATATTCCGCTGTTCGCTCAAGTCGTCGTTTTTCGCCTTTCCTTGTCTAGCGTTAACGCCTACCACCCTTTGTTCACACTCGGCGCAAGAAGCTGTGCGCAGAGCAGTGCTCGAGGGACATCCTCTGGCGCGGGTCTAACGACATGCACTTGTCCAAGAAATCTGCGAGGTCTAGAACGGTTTCCTTCTTGTCTTGCGCGCCTTTGCTCCGCATGATGTCCGCTTTCATAGGCCGTGACGGAGCCGTAACCGTGACCAATCGCACCGTCGCTTGTCCTGCAAGATAAACGAGTTCCGAACGGTTGCGACAGGTTCCCAAGGGTTAAGGGTTGCGAAGGCCTCCAAGGATTGCGAGAGGTTTCGAACGGTTAAGGTGTGCGAAAGGTTCCGAATAAAGGTTCAGAATACTTCCAAACGATTTCCAAAAGTATCGAAGGCGTTACAACGGAGAGGGGGTGGCTAAGTGTTCCGAGGGGTTACGAAGGCTTTCGAGCGGTATCTCAGGCGTTACAACGAAGAAGGAAGGCCAAAAGAGCTTAGAAGCATTTCGAACGGTACCAAAGGCGTTACGACGGAGAGGATTGGCGAAAGAGCTCCAAAGGCTTTCAAACAGTATTCTAAGGCGTTACAACAGATAAATAACGGCAACGCAATCCCGGAGGGCTAGGGAGGCTGTCGAGCGGTATTGAAGGCGTTACAACGGAGAAGGAACGACACAGATCATGACATACATAACGCAGGATCTGAACTGTGCGATGTGTCCACCTTTCCCAAGGTAAAAAGCTCGCCACTATCCTGGCCCGCACCACTCCTGACGGCGAAACAAAAGCTTCTCCGGGCACAACCCTTTCGTACGAGTTCCTGACACGAAACCATAAAAATGGTTCGTTCGCAACAGAACGATCTTTCAGGATTATGTTCGCCGCGTCAACCAAGCCGTTACGCCTCCGACGACTATTCTTTGTCGCCCTTCGCTCTTGTACTAGTGAAAAAAAATACCTGGTACTAGTTTCAAGTAAAATCGTCTCCAAAAAAGTTAGTACAGCAGTTCTGAAGCGTCAAGACAGATCACCCATCGCCACCTGATCATGTAGATACTTCAGGGAATATCTGTATGGTCAAGCTCATTTAACCGGCTGGGAGCTGTACGATCTGCATCATCTAGCAACTACCACTGGTAAAAATCTACGGTTGTATCTTCACTCTATGTACAGATCCTGCACGACATCCCAGAACGGCAGACACAGGATGTATACGATATGTATGACCTGTACTATCTAAATGATCTAGAACACTATCTGCCGACGTGTCTGGCCACTTTACGCATACATCCTCATTTCAGCGATAAAGTACATGTATTTGAAGCGGATGCATTTTTACAGTTATGCCTTGGAATGAACCCCGAAATTCCCCCAAAAAATGGCAAATCTTTTGCATAAAAACCGCAAAAAAAATACAAAAATATGTTGAAAGAAAAAAATTGTGCCTTCGTAGTCCAATTTACTTGGATTTAGTATGCATGAACGGTTGACAGAAAATCAAAGAATGCTCGACGCAGGCGACGAGTTTGACCCTGAGGTTCCACAGACACCTGCAATGAGTGTCTAGAGAGGGCGAGGCACATCATTAATAATTTTCCGTTACGTTTTCAAGTCTAATCGGCCGGAAATGTGCGGGGAAACTATTGTTTGGTACTTATATTCGTCTCTTGCTTAATAGGGGAGAAATACTTGAATTGGATATGAAGGATATCCGTGCCTTCCCCTTGGCTGGGACTTGGCGGAGACAGCAAAGCAATCCGCGCTCGAATGCAGTGAATAGCGGACGAGAAATTGTTGATCAAACTTGGCCCTTTCGCTGCCTCCTGAGCAAAAGTTCCAAAAAAATCATTTGAAAAACATATAGACTACTCGTACAGGAAAAAAAAGGAAGAAACCAGGGGAAAAACGAAAAAACTCGAGGCAAACACCAAAATATGTCTTCGTTCGTGTAGGGCAAATGGCGCCAGACACGGGCGGGCGTATCCGCACGCCGAGCGACTGCCATCACAGCAGGAGCCATCGAGAGAGGAGGGAGGGAACCAGTGACTGGGCCTTGGTGCAGCGGCAAACGACCTGCCCCGAGCTTTCAGATGCGGATGCATGTCTTGAAAGGCTGTTATCGTAAACACAACATCTTCGAGCAAAACAAATAACAATTGGGTCCGAATGTAAGGAACGTTTATATAATTATATGAACATTGCACGGTTCTTACATTTCCGGAAAAATATGTACCTAGTACGGTTGATGATGACTCGTATCATGCGAGTAAGAGTGCGCGAGTACAGACAAATACACCAATACAACCTCAAAGCCTGACCCCAGGCTTGTGGTGAGAAAAGAACCCTTGGCCAAGACTCAAGCTCAGCGGCTCGTACAGCAACAACGTACACGTGGGCTGAAGGTGGGGCGCGCCGCCACGGAGGTATACGGGCGGCGCCGTATACCATGCGCGGTGCAGCACGGCCCAGGGGCTTGCACAGCAGCAGCAGCAGCAGCAGCAGCAGCAGCAGCCAAGAAAACAAGAGATCAGCCCCTACTGCTTGATCCCTTCGTATCGCATTTGGGGCAGCACCGTCGTGCTGCCGGCCGCCGAGCCCAAGGGGCCGCTCACGCTCGTTCGTCCATGTGTACGCTGCTGCTCGGCGCTCTGGGCTTGGGCTGTACAGCAGTACGCTTCGTACGAGAAGCAAAGGCACCCAGGTGGGCTTACATTTTTTCAACAAAAGGGTGATGGCGGCCTGTGGCCGCAGTGCTTTTGTTGTGAACGCTACGCTCCGAACAGCTTTTTGCCGTGACGTGGATTGTTTTCTCCATCGTTGATTGGTTGATTTCCTGAAGAGTTTTTTTCGTAGAGAACGACCATGGGACACTTTTTCCAAAATTTACGTTCAACAAAAATCCATTCCCAGGCCTAACAGTGCGAAAAAAAGGGTCAAAACCATCGGTACCATCAACCAGCAACAATCTGCACCTGTCACGGGGTCAGGCTCCTGCTGCATGAACTGCCCCCCCTCCGTGAAGTGCGGGCGAATGCCTCCCATCGTCTCGAACGCCCTCATGTGGCTCTTGATCATGCGCGTAGGAACCGGACCCTTGAACTCCATCATCCGTTTCAGCATCTACCGCGTTCAGCGTCACAAGAAAAAAAAAAAAGGGTAGGAGTAGGCGCGAGTTGCGATACACTCTTGTTCATCTCCCTCCCTTCGCGTGAGTCAGTTGTCCACTGCTGAGCAAGGTAATCGACGGGTTACGGTTCCCCGTCAGAGAATCAACGCCAACACCAACAGCACCGACAACACAAACACCACTACACAAACTACCATCAAGAACAAGAACAACAACAGCATCACTTCCACCACCGCCAACGGCACCGCCAGCAATAACTACCAACAACAACGTCGACACAGCAGCACCAACGCGACAATCACAAAACCTACACCAAGCAAAACCCAAAGCGCCCACCTCGTTGTTGTTCACGCCCGGCAAGATCGGCGAGCCCTTGTACAGCTCGAACAAAGTCACCGCCACAGACCACAGGTCGATGGCCTTGTCGTACTCCAGCCCCATAACGATCTCCGGGGCTCGGTACCAGCGACTCACGAGGTACGGCGTCGGGTCGTTGTCAGGGTCGCTCTCGCGAAACGCCGATCTGTGGTGCCGAAAATAACACCCAACAATGGAGCGCGATTATCGGCCATGGTCAAGCACGCGCGTTGTTCGCGGGGAGGTAGGCTTGGTTTTTTTTTGCAGCCGAATAAAAGCCATTACAGCAAAAATTGATACGTGGGGGGGGCATTACGTCACAGGCTAACCTACGAAGGCCACCGCGAGCGGGGGAAGGCAAGGCTGCTAAGGTATACGATACAGAGCAATACCAGCACACGTATAAGTGTCAGAAGCGAGCCACGCTTGCGCATATTGCAATTTAAAAAAAAAAAGAGCAATACAACAGATGCAACTGCTACACGTTAAAACGCCCCCCCCCACTTAAAATAGTGCCTTACACGGTACATTGCACGGTACATATGTTCCCCTACCCTAAACAAAAAAAAACAAAAAAAACTGGCAAGAGCAACTCACACCATACAACGACCACTATTCTTAAAATGCAACCAGCAGCTAGTACATTCAGTTGTATTTCCCAAGCTCCGTACCGGAAGACAAACGTACCCGAAGTCAGCAAGCTTGAGGGATCCGAAGCCCTGGTCGACGAGGATGTTGTCGGGTTTGATGTCGGCGTGGACTAGATTTCTGGATGCCATGTGCTTCAGAGCCGCCATGAGCTGTTTAGCGTACTTCTGGACGGCGTGGATGTTGATGCCGGTCTGAAGGTAGAACAACGCCGCAAAACACGAACAACAAAAGGTGGAGCACAAAACAGACGGAAAATAAAGAGACACGGTGAGCGTATGCGAGCAAAACAGGAAACGAGAAGAAAACCAAAACAAGGTGCTTAATTGCGCCAATACTGGAATCCTACGGCTGGCACAAACTCCGACTTACATTAGTCCTACTGGTACATACTACTCGTACCTGGAATAGTCTAATACTATCAACATTTCAAACAACACCGACAACAACAACAACAACAACAACAACAACAACAACAACAACAACAACAACAACAACAACAACAATTAACAACAACAATCAACAACAACAACAACAACAACAACAACAACAACAATTAACAACAACAACAACAACAACAACAATTAACAACAACAACAACAACAACAACAACAACAACAACAACAACAACAACAACAACAACAACAACAACAACAACAACAACATCCGGCGGTTACACGCGTCGCAGGCAGGATGAACGAATTACCCCGCCATCGCCACGCGTCAGACAAATAAATTGCCAGCATGTACTAGCTACAGTATACACACATTATTTCTTCCGAGTGATACGAGTGATATTCCGAACATACATCATACGGATGTCGAGGCCTAACGGGTTCCCTGCGCACAATATCCAACGTCAAATCACCACCTCGCTTGCAACTCGGCATGGATGATCCCACCCATCATCTCCCCCTTGGCACGGACTCCTTCCACACAATCTACAAACTCAGATAAGGTTTGCTGACCCCAAAAAATAACGGGTAAAGTATCTCGTTTGAATCTTTGCATCCGCGATCCCCCACCATCCCACCCCCCCGGGGGGAAGCTATTTCTCACCTTGCGCCCGAATTTCTTCAAGGTCTCGCGCAGGTTCATCTGCATTGCCTCGAACACCATCACCACGTGCTGCTTATGTTCGAGGCTACACAACAGCCTGCGTCAGAAACAACGCGTAAAGCGTAAGGTGTTGTCAGCACAGCACGGGAAACACGGGTGAGAGTCCGGCGAGAGACTGACGCCGTGCTTGGACGCGGGACGAAAAAAAAAAATGCAAGAAAAAAAATGCAAAAAAAAAATGCAAAGAAAAAAACATATACGAACCAGCATGTTCTATACTGGGAGCCTCATGAACACGACGGTGGCAGCGACGTAGTAAATCGTTACAAAATCGAACCTACCAAAACAAGAGATTGGCCATTTTCCCGGTCCGCGCGCCAACCGAAACACTCTCGGATATTCTTGGGATACTCTAGGAACACCCTTCGAGTACTGTGTAAATACCCTCAGAATACTGACCTAATGCAGTGCTTCCTGTTGGTGGGGTCGTGCTCGGCCAGCTCTTTGAGGAGGGATATTTCCTTCTGTGCGGCCTTCCGCATGGTATCGTTATTGCGGATCATTTTCAACGCCACCTCCGACGCTCCTCCCACGGCTGCCGGGCCCGCTCTTCGCGCACCAATTACACAAACGATACAAAACCGATGAAAAAAGAAAGCACACCCACCCACACCCACACACATAGACAAACCGATCAACACAAAGAAACCACCCACAACGATCCAGAGAAAGGTCCGAGGTACAGTCCGAACAAAAAATGTCGAAACAAAAACCAGTAAAATTCCCCAGAAAATCCGAAAAAAAAAATCCAGAGCCCGATTCAAACAGAGTTCCGGTGAGCGTTCAGCCGAAGAACGATCCGAAGAACGATTCGAATCAAAGGGAAGTAAAAATGTTTTCACCCCGAACCGAAGGGACAGGATGCACCAGGAAGCCAATCACCGGCCAGAGAAGGCCATAGCAGGGACGGGAACGAACAGAATACACGGAATAGCACCGACCGAGAAGGAGCGCAGGGGAGCGCGCGGGGGGGGGGCAGGGCGATGCAACGGAGCAATGACTTGGCAGCGTTAGATTTTTAAGATCGAGCTTCTCTTTGAAGAACCCGTTGCTGTTTTCGTTTCATATTGGGAAAAAGTGGCAAAAATTACGCGGAAACTATGCTTCTAACCCTTCCAAATGATCGATGTTTCTCGAAAGTCGAGGATAATTACACAATTACACCGAATTTACCAAGGGAATAACACGTGCGGAGCACAAAATCTACCCCAGAAAATAATAGGATGTTCCAACTCCAAATCCAACTCCAACGCCAGACAGCGTCGCGCGCTGACGTAACGAGAGAGGCTTGTAAACCCCTACAACACTACCAAAAAACCCAGAAATCCGCGCCAGCTTGCGCAAAACACCACCAAAACCAAAACACACACCCACACCAAAAGCATACGCCGAGATACCCCAACACACCAACACCAAAACAAACGAGCATCAACACATACAGCACACACCCGATATCCCCAACCACACCCAACTACACCCACCAAAACAAAACACGCTTCTCATGGCGAAACCCCGGTCACCCATTCTGACTACTAGGTTGGCATTACACAAGAAACAAGGTACGCGGCGGTCACCGTCAACGACGAGCTAAGACCACGCGTGAGGGGGGGACGCTTGGGGGAATATGCATGACAAATTATCTACATTACCAACGCATAAAATAGCCAACACTATTTCCAAGTAGCTTGCCTCCAAAATCGTGGGTGGAACTGAACCCACGTTTCGGCTACAGATACCTTAGATTTCGTGTGTGATAGCTTTAGCAGCGGCAAAAAGGAATGACCCCCTTAAAATCGCATACCAAGTACCTGGTACAGAATTTTGATAAAAAAACATCAACGTAGGAGAAGAGATCACTACCCACACCGAGCCATGTTTATTAACAGCATCCAACCTTGTAAACAAAAAACCTAAACAAAAAAAAACACACGCCCCTGAAAAGCAACAGAGAAAGTAAAAGGTGTCTCGAGCAAGCGAGCGGGGGGAGCTACCTCACACGTCCCCTCCCCTCCATTGCAGTCCCATCTCCAGCGAAACTAGCGATAGGCTGGCCTCGCGGAGCCACCAAGCCCTGGGTCGCCATGAGAGGAAACAACGTCAAGTTTATGGAGGTTGAAAATACAGAACGGGAATGGGGGGGGGAGGGGGAGGGGCGTGCGATGCCCGACAAGGCTACTGATCGCGGCCAAAAATGTAGCTACGTCGACTACAGGCAGGATAAGGCGACGCAACGCAACGCAGGCAAGGCGGGTGGCGGTGGCAGCTGAGGTGGAAAGGCGAGCACTCTTTACCAAGTAGAAATTACGAGCAGCTGAAGGAAAAAAAAACGCTGCACAAAAGGTACGAACCAATAAAATTTGCCGTCGCGTCGCTGTGGTCTCGCTCTCCGGCTGCTGGCGATACAAGAGATGGACGTATGTAGGGGTGGATGAGTTGGTTATTTTGAGCTCTGTGGGGGTGAAGGGGTACTGGCCTACAAGACAAGCCAAGCCAGTACAAGGCAAGGCGAAGCAACGCAACACAAACAAAAACCAAAACAAACCTCAACAAAACCCAACAAAACCAAGCGAAGCACGTCGATAACGTCAAACCAAAAACAAAGGGAAAAAAAAAAACCAGGAAAAACAAAAAACAAACACGAAAAACAAGCACTCAAGAAGAGGCGACACCCACCATCCGACGCACACAAAGAAAAAAATAGCTGCTCTTACACAAGTCCGCTCTCTCTCGAGTCTCAAGCGGCCCACGCGAGCCCGTTTCAGTTACCTTGTGTCAAGGCACTTGAGGACCGTACTGAAGACACCCTGCCCAACCGAGCCAAGCACGGTGTACCTCCCCCCAATCACCTCCCCCACCCGAGTCTTGTAGTAACCCTCGACGTCGGTCCAGTTGCCCTGCAAGAAAAACGCCCAGTGGCAGAGCGGGGATGCGTTGAAGAATCAGAACAGAAAATGCGAAAAAGCTAGGCTGAGACATGGCTCGACGTCACGGCTACCAAGTACCAGGTAGGTACGTACTTCGGAGTATTGCCTGGGTTGCGGGGTAAAACCCAACAAAATCATAAACACCAGGTAGTCTGCGAATATTAGTTATTACTAATAGTAAACACCACACGTCGCGCCACAAAACGCACCAGTTACTCCTCAAATAACCGCACGCAACTCACTGCAACGCATTTGATGTGTAGTTATAATTGTCGTTGTCTCCTCTGTTTTCGGGCGTATCTCTTCGTTCGCGCACTTTTAGCCGAAACGCCAAAGGGATGGACACTACTCAGGCCTTGTGGCCATTGTCGTCGAGGTTTGGGCGCGATCCGTGCAGTGTGTCGCGCGTGGCAAGCCTTTTAAGTTGGTTTGTCCGTGGGCTTGGATAAGAGCAAGTCCCAGGTTTTCTGTGCGAGGCCTACCACGGGTATATACGTACATTTCCATATTTGTTGTCGAGAGATAACATCGCATGGCTCGCCAAAACTATGTGGTTACCCTGCACAGAGACGGGTTGGCGTTATTACTACACATGTTCGGGTGCGCTGCGGGTCACGCGCGTGCTGGCCGTGTTCCGTCACCGGTTTTCCTGCGAGAGGCCTTCCCCTTGAGCGTGACATATTTTCTCAAGCGGGACTAAACGGGCCAATCAGCCCATCAGGCCCACAATAATATACAAACCCGTGACAAGCTCCACGTCACCGACACATACGGCCAAGTAAAATGACCGCTCATGGCCGACGCTTCCGGCACTCCATCCGGTATCACCCCACTCTCCGATTACTATCCGCATGGCCAGCGCTAGCGGTGCTTGCTCCATACCACCAACCCAGGGAGGGCGGACTTCCTTGGTTACCGAGGGTACCCCGGCGATTGCGCGCGGACCGGGATCGTGCTAACGCGGTCCACGCGCAATTGCATGGGCACCCAGGGCAACCAGGGAAGTCCGCCCTCCCTCTCCCTGGGTTGGTGCTATGGAGGAAGCACAGCTGGCGCTGGCAGCGCGGACAGTGGTTAGAGAGTAGGTGCAGCCAGATGGAGTGCCGCGAGCGTCGGCCATGATCGTCAACTCCACTTGTCTCTATGAGTCGGCCGCGTCCAAGTTGTCACGGGTTGATTATTATCGTGGGCCTGATGGGCTGATGGGCGCGTTTATCGCGCTTGCCTCTCGCAAGAAAACCAGGGGCAGAGCATAGACGGCACGTGAAAATCCGTAGCCAAGTACTCGTACCGGTACAAACAGCAATAGTGGCCGAAGTACAAGAAATCGACACAACTCCGCAAAATACCGAACGCAACCACATCACTGCATAACGTACCAGGTATAATATAACACACCCGCATCCCCCACCACCATTTTCCGGGACGACTTTGTCCTTTCAAAGTGGGGGGCTGACGACGAAACTGTTCGTTGTGTGAACGGTCTCATCGAGATGCTTCCATAGACGCATCGCTCGTCGTTAGGTCCCTCTTCATCCCTAGCCGTTGCAGAGAAAGTCAGCTCGGAAAACTCCACCGAGGAGTGTTGACGTGTGCTGTCCTGCGTGTTATACGCTAAAAGAAGTGTTGTAATACAGTGTATGTAGTTCTATTATAATACCTAGTGACCTATGAAAATAATAACTTAGTCGGCGACTCACCATCACTGTAGTACACTAGTAATACTAGTATAATATCAGTGTGCATATTAGTATAGTCGCCCCAAGTCACGGCCCTATCAAAAGCGTATCAAGCGCGGCATGCCAATGGGTTATTTACCCGCGTTGTAGCAGTTATCTTATATGCTTCCAAGTTTTATAAGGCGTACCGGCAGATAGCTTCCCACCATTGGCGTCGGCGGCTGGTGCCGCGGAACCAAATAGCATTGAACACCATTACAGTACAGGACACCTATCACGAAACAGGGTAATAAGAAACACGGGCTGGCATTTACAGCAGGAAATCTGGGAGCCGTTATACCATATACTACATAAGAACCACACCCTGGTGATAACATTTTCAGTCAAAAACAAAATATCACCGGGTGTGGTATTCAGTGGGGCGTGTGGTATCTTATGTAACCCGGGTGATAAAGTGCAGCTCGCAGGGGCCACGAATGGGGTGCGATAAACCACGGGGTGTGATAGCACTTCCGCACACCCACAGGAGGGCGTAGGGGGTGTGGCAATGAGGGGTGTGATAAAAAAGGGTGAGATAGCACTTCCTGTAACGAATCGTACTGCTGCCGCACACTTCAAGGGTGTGGTATTGCGGGGGGGTGATAGCAATGCCTTCACGAAATGCGGCTGCGACGAGTCAGCAACTGGCTTCTGAGCCAGTGAGCTGAGCCAGTGCGGTGGCTGCCATATTGCCGCCTGTTGCTGTGCCAGCTGCTACTGCTGTCGATTCACCACCAGCAGCAGCAGGAGCAGTAGCAGGAGGAGCCGAAGGTATGGAAGAAGTTAGCTCGGGTCGAAAGAACGAGGTGATCGGTCGTGCCTGCACTGCTGCGGTCGAAGCAGCTGTCGAAGGAGCGGAGGTGCTGGCGGCAGCATTCTGTTCTCCCTCCACATTCATGTTGTTGGAGGTCTCCATACGGGGTGCTTCCCCGCACACAGAGGGTGTGCGTTGTGTGTGATCCCCAGGCAAATGCTGTATCACCCCGGTGATAGAAGGAGAGGTTCCGTGGATGTATGCGGCGTAACCACAGGGAGGGTGTTATCTCATGTAACCCGGGTGATAATTCGCCTCCTCGTTTGAAATGCCAAAAATATCACCGGGGTGTGGTTTTCAGTGGGGGGTGCGCTTTATTATGTGGGTGTGGTTCTTATGTAGTTGTAGTTGTAGTTGCGGTACTGAAGCTAGCGTAGAACGCACCCTCTCCCCAACTAGAAACCCAGCCCGGGTGAGCACTTACCTTTCTTACTATTAATCGATCTCCAGTGTTGCTTTCGCAAAAAAAACGACCAAACCCGAATTGAGGTATACAAACAAAGACAACCTCCCACGTACAACTGCAATTGAGATAAACAAAAAGAAAAAACTATTTGCAGCTGGAAACCCCATCCAAAAGCGGACTGAGTGGTGGGGCCGCAGCAGCAGCTACATCGTAGATTTATCCTTCGCGAGGCCATAATCCCCGTAGGACGCGCGATCGAAGTAACACACGAAGCTTCCAAAGTCTAGATTCGATTAAAAGCTCACAGCTGACCGTGTCTCCCATATTTGACAAAAAACCGCGCCGCCTACCTGATCCCCTCCGCCATCGTCTCCTAAGTAGGACATCCCGTGCCCTCCTCCCTTGCCTCCCATTTTCCCTCCGGGACCAGCCCCCGCCGCCGCCGCAGACGGAGACGCCGCCGAAAACATGTCAAAAACCGGCCGGTCCTCTTTCCCTCGCTGCGCTCGCAGCTCACTCGAAGACAAGCCCCCCCCTGCCCCGGTTCGACTGCTTCCATTAGCAGGCTTACCGTTCCCCCTACCTTCGCCTGGGATGGGCGCGTCATTCCGCGCACCCGACTCGTCATCGTTTCCATCCTCCTCCTGACCTCCTTCGTTGCTACCATCATCCGACCCAGGGGCCTGCTTGGTGATCTCGATAGGACCGGCATCATCATCGGCGTCTTCCTCGCCATCGTCCACAACAGAGTTCGATAACATGGAGGTGGCGTTATCTGTCGCGGGCTCTCCATTAGACGGAAGTGATTGCCGATTGCCTGCGCGCAACGCCTCACCGTTGGCGGTATCGCCAACACCATTTTCTGCCGAAGCTGCAGCAGCAGCAGCAGCTGCTGCTGCTTCTGCCGCCTCTGCGGCTTCTTTTCGCGCCTGCTCCTCCTCGTCCTTCTTTCGCTGCTGCAAAGCTTGGAGCTTCTCTCTCCTCTCCTTCCGTTGCTGCAGCACAGAGAGAGGAAGAGAGTTAGAGGAAGAGGGGGGTGGGGGTGGGGGAGGCGTAACCCAACGCGAAAAAGACAGTGGCGTGTTTTCCCGCCGTGCCCAGTGGGGTACTGGCATCCTGCCGGTGGACGGCGGACTGAGGTGAAACAACAAACTATACCCAACCGACTCAAGCCACGCCAAGCCAATCAAACCCGACGGAACCCAACCGAACCGAACCGAACCGAACCGAACCGAACCGAACCGAACCGAACCGAACCGAACCGAACCGAACCGAACCGAACCGAACCGAACCGAACCGAACCGATGCTAACATCAAAAGTACACGCCATTGAACAGAAACAACGGAGAAGGGGCAAAAAAACCTACGCCAAAAAATTGTCTACAAAACGACGAGCATGGCGTCAGAGGAGTCTGCTGAGTGTGTAGCAACAAACACAACCGCCGAACGGTACCAGCTTATTCACTCCGTGAATCAGGCCAAAACATACATACGTCTGTATTTCTGTATCAAACAAACAGCGTCAACAGCCATCTTACCAAAAACTTAGCACGGCTCCTTCTTGAACCAACAGCCAGACCCACCGACCATTGTTAACATGAAACCCCGCCGTCCCCCCACAAAAGTCGAAACCAATCAAGGAAACCCCTCTCACCTGCTCAAGGCGTCGCTCCTCTTCCTCCTCATCCACCATCAGCTCGTCAAGGTCTAGCTCCTTCAGCTGCTTGTCTTCATCTCTCAGCTTCCGCTTCCACATATCGTCCGGATTTTCCCTGTCCCTCTCGTCCCGCCTGCCCCTATCCCCGTCATCGTCACGCCTGCCGCTCACCCTCGAGCGCTTGCGGTCCCTCTCCTCCCTCCCGTCGCCATCCCTCCCGATCCTCCTGCTGCTCCAGGCGTCTCTTGGGTGGTGGTTTCGATCCCTATTCCTATCCCTGTCCCTGTCCCTTTCTCTATCCCTATCCCGACCATCATGTCTACGGGAAGAGGAGTCGCCCTTGCGGTCGACCGAGCGGTCTCGGCTATCCCCCTTGCCCGCCCCCTTGCTACCGCCTGCGCCGGATCGCGAAGAACCTCGTCTATCCCCGGCGTCGTTGAGGCTGTTGGTGCTGCTGGTGCGGGTGTTGCTGGCGCCATCCTTATCTGAGCGACCACTTCCTCTCCTTTTGCTGCTGCTGCTGCTGCCGCCGCCGCCGCCGCCGCCGCTGCTGCCGCGCACCGAGGTGGAGGAAGAGCGGTTTGACTTGCTCTTGCGCTCTTTCGAGCGGCTGCGGCTTCGGCTGCGGCTCCGACGGCCCATATTTTTAGGTTAAATCTTCCTTCCCTTGTTGGGTTGGGTCTACTGCTGCTGCTGCTGCTGCTGCCGCCGCCACCGCCGCCGCCGCCGCGCTGTTGGGCCGCTGTCTGTCGTTGGCTGTCGCGGCAAGCGTGCCGAGAGCGCGCTTGCCTTGCCGCCCGGTGCCTTCCGAGTTTTTTCTTGACTGCCTGAGTGGAGGAGGCAGCAAAAGGAGAATGATGAGCTTTGATCAAACCTGCGGCATTACTATACGAGTACACAAGGGTATGGCTCTACGAGGAATGGTTGTGTGCTGTGTGCTGTACAATTAGTATATACCACGGCTGCTGCTGTCGCTGCGGCTGCTACTACTGCTGCTGCCACCGCTGCTGGTGTGGCGGCATATGCCCGCTCTTTTTATAGTATGGCTACGTATTACAGGTGTGTTTGTTTCTCGGAGCCTTAGGTCTGTCGCTAGCACAGCAGCAGTCAGCGCCGGCGCAGTCTTCTGTCAACGGAGAGGTATAGGTTGTGTGTGCGCATACCTGGTAGCCAAAACCCACACCACAGCACCAGACTACAACACCAGCAGCAGGCTCGTTTCCGTGGCCCCGCGACCGAGCGTCTGGCTGCAGCCGCGTGCAACATGGTTGTGTACTACAGCAGCAGTACGTACTTCCGTAGTGTGATTGTATAAGGCGATAACAGCAGTGCCTTCAACTTGGAGTGCCCGAAGGCCGTGCGTGCGATTGCGATTTCACACCGTCCCAGATGGAACTCTTATGTCTAATGAAAAATCAACAGTTTAGTCTAATAAAATAAAAACGATCTCACCTCTGCCCGAGGGGAAAAATGAACACTTGGAAAAACAAAGCAGCACACAACAAAAATTACTGCATCAGTCAAGTGTCATGATTCGTTGACGGGCTGCATGCTACTTGATTGGACGGCCGCCGACTCTACGCACGACTGCTGTCAGAAAGACAAAGCCTTTTCGGCGATGGAGATGGGAGACGGGAGCTGGGAGATGGGAGACACAACAGCAGCACAGCAGCGTCAAACGCCGCCCAAAAACGTCACCTCAGAAACAACACCAATATGTCCTTAAATATAAGGACCGTTTCGGACCATGTTATTATGATATTAAATAAGGAGCAATCCTTACATTTCCGGCCTGAGTGGTTCAAGCCCTTACGAGTACAGCACGCTGTTTGGCTTACTCACGCCAACGAACAATCTGCCTTCAACACAAACCCTACCAAGCGTCCTACGTAGCCATAGCGAAGATTCTATTAGAGTAGATCCGTGCCTCGAGAACGCACGCACGCAGGTATGCAGGCGATACGCATCATCCCGATCGCCGCCATCAATCCGTCTGCGAGGCAATCAACCAACAACACCCTGACATTGCGCAAACCCCGCTTACCGATTACTCGTGATGGAAAGACAAAACAACAACAGCAGTCACCGCCACCGCCGCACAAAATCAAGGGTGAAGCGGACCCCACGTCCTGAAGATCATAAGCTTCGCCTACACATCTCACCTGGAGAGGGTCCGGCTGTGGCGTTGGTTAGGTTTGTCGCGTTTGTCCCCCACTTTGTAGCCTGTTGGCCCTGTTTCCTGGTCCTGCTCGGCGTGGGCACCTTTAGGAAACCCTTACCTTGTTTTTCTACTATGGGGTTAGGGGATGGCCCTGAGCGGTTTCACTTTTTACTCGTACTTCTGTAAGGCCACAGCTACTACTACTGCTGTAGCTCCGCCCGTGGTGCTACGATATCTGCGTTGCACGTAGTAGGCAGCGGTGTGCGTATGTGTTCTTCACATTAAACTGATAGCTACACCCATACAATATACAGCCGGCGCAATCAGTGACCGTGCCGATGCCTCCTCCTAGAGAGGCGAGCTCTATCTATGCGGTCCCTACTAAATAGTCGCAAACTATTATTTGCAAAAAAAATCGTAGTAAGGTGATTTGGCCATGCAAAAACCCGAACGTTTTTAGAAGACTGAAATGAAGCAGATTCTTGGCACAAACTCCATATCAATGACATATAATAGTTGGCAATATAACAGACAGATGTATACAAGCATACCACGCCTCTTGCCAAGTTGAGTTTCAACTATTCAACCGGCCGTACTCACAGCAGCTAGCTGATGATGATGTCTTTCACTTCTTTTTTCATAACAAATGAAAAATGTCAGTGTTAAGATACGGCCTCGAAAGGCTCATTATTTTATAAAAACAGAATAATGATGTACCTGACAGATCTGAGAGTAGTTCTATTTATTACCGTTCGTCAAGCTATAGTATACTGTGTAATATATACGTGGTAGTCTTCCTTGGGTGGCAATCGTAATATTAAGTTTCTCCAGGCGTGAGTAGTGAGACGTATGCACCGGCCTGGACCTGGCACATCGTCGACTGACTCCCGATTTCACTTTTATATATTTCTGGTGGAGGCATGAATTGCGTCAGCTGTGATATATGCGTGTACCACCTTGGGTTGTGTGTGTTTTTCCCTGGGGTATTCCTCAGCTCCAGAGTGACTGGAGCCTGTCCTGTGACCACGGACTTGATTATGCGAGTTAATGTGCAAAGAACAACAACAAGTATAATAAATAAATAATATATGGGCAGGACAGTATCATTATTAATAAACCGTAACTGATTGTATAGACTACATACTATATACCACGCAATCACAATAAATAATACCGTAATATATTATACTTGGATTATAATAATGATAACCAAGGTGACTCTTCTTGCTAATTAAGTATTATTAGTGAGAAAAACTTTCACTTTGTAATACATCAATATCCGTGTGGCATCCATCAATAATTCATTATTGTCGTCTATTTTTCTTACTATAATAATTCTTACAAGGTATTATTATAAAAATGAAAATACACTCCAGCTGTGAGATCGAAGATTTCGTCGAAACTCATCTTTGCAAGCTGTGTGTGATACTCCGATCGCGCGCATTACGGGTTGTGTGTCCTCATTAAGGATATAGGTCGGCGACTCCCCTTACAGCTACAGTGTAGCTATCAGGGTCAACAGGATGATTTTAGTCAGTCTGTGCGCGGAAACTATAAAACCCGTTTCTGAGGGGGACAAAATCTGACAGCTGTGAAGGGAAAGGGGGGCCTGGTTTTGATCAAAAGCGAGCGGGTTTGGAGGGGGGCGGGGGGGGGGGGGGGGGGGGGGGGGGGGGGAAGGGGCAATTTGTGCATGTAAGCTATAAATCCTTTCGAGGGGATAAATCTGACGGTTTTGGCACCAGTATATTATTGGGGGCGGGGGGGGGGGGGGGGGGGGGGGGGGGGGGGGTTGGGGCGGGGGGGGGGGGGGGGGGGGCAGCTCGATATGTGCCTGGAAACTATACATTATTTCGAGGGGATAAATGTGACATTTTTGGAAATAATACATCAGTTTATCGTGTATATCCAGGTATTATGTATTGCTGTAAAATATCTAGACTAGACTATAATATGGATGATAATGTGCGTGTCACCTGAAACAACGTTGATGTCATCACACATAATCATCATGACATATGCTTCATATATTATTATTTCATTTGCCATCTGACAATGTAGCGTGAGTGTCGAAAACCATAAACATGATGAAAGAACACAACATCCAGATGAAAGCAAGCGTGAAACGATGTTTCCAACAACCAAAAACCACGAATACTAGAAGATGTACCTCCCTGTTTTCCTGCCCCCCCCTCCAGCCGCAAGGGCCAAGTCCTCCCCCCTATACACTTCCGAAGAAGCATCGAGCAACAACCCGCTGTCCGCATAATAAATGGCCAGTTTGTAACTGCTGCGTGTATGTTTCAATGCGCAGAAGGCTGCGCGGTATTGCTGATTAATGCTATCGGCCGTGGCAAAGAAAGAGTCCCCGCCGTCTCGCTCTCTCTGTGGCCCTACCCTCTTCACCCCCTCCCCAAAAACACTGCCTCTCCCACCCCTACCCTTGCCACTTCCAACCGCAAGGGCCAAGTCCTCCCCCCCATACACTCCAGAAGAGGCATCGAATGACAACCCGCTATCCATATAAATGGCTGATTTGTAACTGCTGCGTGTATGTTTCAACGCGCACAAGGCTGTGCGGTGTTGCTGGCTGATGCTGTCGGTCGTGGCAGGGACATAATTCCCGCCGTCTCGCTCTCTCTGTGGCCCTGCCCTCTTCACCCCCTCCCCAAAAACACTGCCTCTCCCACCCTTGAGCTTGCCACTTCCAACCACAAGGGCCAAGTCCTCCCCCCCATACACTTCCGAAGAGGCATCGAACGACAACCCGCTATCCATATAAATGGCTGATTTGTAACTGCTGCGTGTATGTTTCAACGCGCACAAGGCTGTGCGGTGTTGCTGGCTGATGCTGTCGGTCGTGGCAGGGACATAATTCCCGCCGTCTCGCTCTCTCTGTGGCCCTGCCCTCTTCACCCCCTCCCCAAAAACACTGCCTCTCCCACCCTTGAGCTTGCCACTTCCAACCGCAAGGGCCAAGTCCTCCCCCCCATACACTTCCGAATAGGCATCGAATACAAAAATAATGACTGATGAAAACTATTATTATAAGTTTTTACTAAAAACGGGCTGCCGGTGTATCACGCAGCTAGCTTGCTAAGATGAGTATCGACCCCCCATCATTTTGTTGAACTCACAGCTGACTGACGTTGTTCAATTTTACCTCGCGGTTTTACAACAAAACCATACATGGAACTATGAATGATGCAGAAGGGCGCAACATAATATGCGAGCCAGCACACCAGACCATGTGCAAGGAAGAAATGAACCAAAAGTATGAAAACACAAGAAGCAAAAAGGACGAACATAGTAACGAAATAAAAGGGGGAAAAAAATAGGAGCGCACGGGGGGAAAGGAAAAGAGAGGTATCCAGGAAGACCAAACAAACTTTTTTTGAGAGAACCAAGACGGCAGCTGGACAAGAACGCTGTTGAGCAAATAAACAGACAGCCACCAACTAAGCGGATAGATGTCGACACCCAACCAGCATCAAGGGTAGCAACCATACATAGTAGTATACTGGGTATTAGGGTATTATAATATAAATTAAATATGGGATGGGAAAAATGAACAACCCCGCCTTAAAGTTTACAATCCTTCGCATAGCGTCAGCAATCAATCAGTACAAAACAACAGTTCTTAACAACGTTTATACTCAAATATTATTTGTTTGGAAACCCACCCATGCCTAGCCCGAGCCACCTAAAAACGATGAGTAGAGTGCGATAGCACAATACTAAGGGCATCAAGCGTCTAAGAAGAGCGCGCAAAAAATCGAGTATCGCAATGCTGCGCGCGTGCCGTCCACACAGCTCCTTTCATTGCATTGCAGCTCGGACGCGCTCCCTGCTCTCAATAAGTAACTCCTGCAGCAGCCCGAGCTGATCCATGTGGCCGATGTTGCAAATGATTGATGGCCATTTTTTATTTGTTTTCGAGGTTTTTTCCCTCTGAAGCCCCGAAGAGGTCGTCGACGTCGACACAAAGAAAGGAAGCCGTGGTGCGCAAAGTCAAATCCCTCCTCCCTCACGCATGCATTGGTAAATATCACTTGACTGATACAAAAAAGCCCGAAAACGAAAACCAACGATAAAGACTACCGTGCGCCCTCTTGTACCGATCACCTCCTCCTCCTCCTTCCTTCTTACTTAGTATTATTATTGAACTTCTGCACACGGACGAGATAACTTGGGCGGGAGCACCGTTATTAAAAGTAATTCACCACTACAGCAGTATAGAGCTAGACAAAACAAACGAATGATAATAACGGGAGGGATACACACCCCCTCCCACCGCTACTACTACTACGGTCCAAACCAATCCATGGTACGTACGTAGCTTCTACTCACAGTAAAAATAAGTCTAAAACGACATCAACAACCAAGCTACGACGAAATATTTCGAGCAATCTTAGCCCCATTTACGCAAGACTATGGGCAAAATGGCGTATAGAATGGCGGCGTCTGAATTCGAATGCCCTACAGCAGTAGTACGTCAATTCGAAAGCCCTACAGTAGTACGCCTACAACTAAAATGACTCAATCGTCGCTCTAAATCCAAGCACCCGCTTCCCCGAGCTGAAAGCGCCGACCGGATGAAATCAACCCATCCCATCCCATCCCATCACCCCCCCGCCAACAATGAAAGCAGTAACCGTCCAAGCCAGCCAAAAGAAAAAAAGTAAAAAAGCGAACATCACCACGGAGGAAAGCAGCATCGCATCGCAGCAGCCTCCGAAACCGAACCCGTTACTGATATGTCACGTACGCCCGCCGGAACCCTTCCATCCCATCGGTTCACTACAGTGCCTATCGGGAGCCTTCTGCGCGGCTCGCCACCAGCCGCAAGACGTTCCCCCCACCAAAAACTTCTTCCCCCTTTCTACCCTAAATTACCCTTTTTTAGTTAACCCTAATTTTTCTCCCATACTCATGAACGTATCCTACCCAGGAAATCTTCAAAAAAGAGGTCGCTCAAATCATACCACAAGCAGCTCAAGTCAACAGCTTGGCCGACCAACAGCCATCAAACAGACGCGCGACTTTCAAGCGACAAAAAAAGCACGGTGAAGGGAGGAACAACAAGCGGCGACTAAATGCGGCCTGCGCTTCCTTTTCGAATACACAACACAACCAACTGTCAAGTCTGCCGTGCGCAGGCAGTCCCCCCGCCCCCCTTACTGCCGTATAAGACGGCATATAACCCATACGAACACATGCGAACGCCCCTCAGACGATTTTGGAAGCCAAGTTTGTCGCCAATTGAGAGAGTGCAACTGCCGAGAGATGCGTTGATGGAAAAATCTCGACTAAGACGCGAGATGTTTCCAAGACCAGCACTACAATTTTTCTCGCTGTGTGCGCCTTTCTTGGTTTGGAGGCAATCGCCTCTGAAATTCGTCTGACGGTGTGTGTTATCTTGCGTGGTTCATACGGTATTTCCCCACTACCACCCTTGTTCAGGGATAGCGGCAGAAGAGCCTAGGTTTGAAGACGGGACGGCGGCACCGGATGCTTGACCCAGGGATCCATGCCCTTCCATAGCCCCGCCAGTGTGCTGCTGAGCTTGCGCGTGGGACTCAAATCTAGCCGTCATGCGGTACTGGTCGTACACCTCATGCTGAGCTGCATATCCAAGCCCCTGTACCTGCTGCTGCTGCTGCTGCGGCGAGGACACCGCTTCCACCCCTACCCCCCCACCTCCCCCCGCCGTTGGCGAACGCGCTTCCACTTGCAGCCCATCGCCCCTCTGGTACTGCTGCTGCTGCTGCTGCTGGTCGTGGGACATGCGGGAGTCGTGAACATACAGTGCTCCGGTAGGGTGGTGGTGGTTGTTGTATACATGTCTCTCGACATTAACCCCCCCGGCCACTCCAACCCCCGTCGCAGGAGCCCCCTGGACAGCGGCAGCATGCGGGTCCATGTGCGCATTGTGCGCGTACGAGTGCCTCGCGTGCTGCATGCTCCGGACAGCCGACGGGGCGTAACCCGGGCTGGAAGGTTGCGAGCTGTTACCGTCGGGTGAGGTCTTCCTCAAAGAAGACCCCCGAGGAGAGGGCCCTCTCGGGTTCGTCGACATCTGCTGTTGCTGATGGTGCTGCTTCTGGTGGCGATCTCCATCCCTACCCACCGCAGAGCCTAGGTGCCCGCCGCCGCGGCCGCCGTCTTCCTCAAACCCAAGTGCACTACCACCTCCCTGCGCCAACGCCTCCCGCGACGGACACAACTCCCCCGAAGAAGACCTGGCCGATTCTGGACTCTCCTTAGACGACGACCTGCTCCCCTGACCACGGAAAAGCGCGGGGTGCGCCCCGTTCCATCCGTATCCTTGCATCCCGCCGACGGGGGCCGAACCTCCAGAAGCGTAGCCAGAGCCCCCGGGGGTTCGAGCAGCAACAGGCGACTGGCCACGTTGCGCGGCCGCCACGGCTACAGCAGCAACCGCTGGCGTGGCCACAGCCGGGTGGGCATGACCGCCATGACCAGCATAGCCTTCGCTCCCCGTTAGGACGGGGGCGGCGGCGTGGGTCGTCTGCGCGTACCCCTGGGAAGAGCTGTAAGGATACCCCCCGTACCCTGCAGCCGAAGACACCGCCGTCGCCGCCCCGTTGTAAGCGCTGAACCCCTGGTGGGGGTGGCCGTGGCCGGGAGATCCGGTCCATATCGCGCCTTCGTCGTTAACCGTCGCCGCCGGGTGGTAGCCCGGGTGGTCGTAGGTCGCGGCCGCCGGTGAAGAGTGGCCGGGAAATGCCTGACCCTGACCGTACCCCGCCGACGCCTCCGGCGTTCGCGGCGAGGCCTGCGGGCAAGGATCCTGTGGCCCGTCCCTCCCGCTGCCATCTACGGTAATGTGCCCATTCTCTTCATCAAGAGTGACCGCAGGCTCAACGCGTGCCACCACCGCCACTGCCGCCGCCGGTGATGCCGGCGCCCGAGCAGCAACAGGCGAAAGCGCAGAGATCGGCTTGGACGTTGTTCGCACGGGAGAATGATGCACCTCTATGTCAGGGAGGCAGTCGTCGTCTCCGCTCGCACCGCGATGATGCCGTGAGAGCAGCGACCTCAGCCCGCCCGGGGCATCTTCTTGGTGGCTGGTAAGGGACGAAATCGGGGGAAGGACTTCTGTCTGCTGCTGCTGCCTGGCAGGCTCAACGCGGTCCCCGATCTCGGCCGGTGGAGCACCCACCACAACGCGTTCAGCGATGGCGCGGGAATGATCCACTTCCGCCGCGGCGAAAACTGGGCGCGCTTTAGGAACGTCGTGGCCCAGACCGACAATGGGAGAGGCCGTACCATTAGCTTCTTCGGCAGAGGCGGCAGGGTTTTCCTTGAAAGCAAGAGGCGTACTGGGGGCGGGAACAAAGCACGACAAAAATCCGGCAAGGAAAGAAGGTGTGATGGTTGGGGGTAAGACGGTGAAATCGCACGGCGCGAACGTCAGGCGAAGGAAAGGCGAGGGCGGCAAAAGGCACGCACGACCTCCACAACACATGGGCTCAGAAAGAAATTAGAGCTTGAACACTGAGCAGGCGGCGTATGAAAAAGGAGGGTACGACACACAACGCCTACAGGAGTAAACAACACACCGCGGGAGCACACAACTTGCACACTAAACGCCCAGTGTTGAGAAGCAAAGGAGATTACTACCTCCACGCACAGCCGTTTACTCAATATCCCTAGAGCCGACTACACCGTCCGTAACGGTCTACCGCGGTTCGCAACGGCCCATCACGGTTCGCAACGCTCGGGTCACTCGACGGCTCGGTTACTCAATCGCTGCATACCCTCGGTCACACGCAATTCGCTCCCTCACCTTGCCCCTGCCGCGCGCTTAGCCGGCGGCGGCGACCCCGCGCCCTTCTTCGGGTTAGCAATCCGTCGCTTCGCGGGGGTCAAGCTCTCGCTCGTCGACTCCCCGCTGCTCGATCGCGGTCGCCCTATCGCCTCCCTCATCCCGTTTACCACGTTACCCGCGATGGCTGCCGACGCAGGCGAAGCCGATACGAGCGCGGACGCTGTTGCTGACGGTACTGCCGGCGTCAGAACCACCTGTACCGGTGGTGGCCCTGCCGCCGGCGCCGATGCCGGTGGAGCCCGCACCGGCGTCAGCGGAGGAGCCACTGTCGGTACCACCGCTTGTACCGGTGTCCGCGGTGAATGGGATGGAGGCGGGTTTGCCGGTGCCAGCGGTGCTAATGTCGGTGTCGGTGTTAATGTTGGCGCCTGGGTTGGCGACGGTGGGGTAGGCGATGTTAGTGTCTGTGTGGATGTCGGCGACGCCACTGTCGTTACAGTAGGCGGGGCTAATGCAGGTTTGGGGGTCGGTGTTGCCAATGACGGTGTTGGTGGAGCCCGCACCGGGGTCAGCGTAGGCGTCGGCGTCGCTGCTGCTGATGCCGCTGCTGCTAATGTCGATGTCGGTGCGGGTGTAGGCGGTGCCAACGTTGGCATGGGTCTCGGTTGTGCTATTGGCGGTGTTGGCGCCGGAGATGCTGTTGCCATTGTTGGTGTTGCCGTTGCCGGCGGCGGTGTTGGCGCCGAAGATGCTGTTGCCATTGTTGGTGTTGCCGTTGCCGGCGGCGGTGTTGGAGTCGACACTCGAGCCGCCTGCCCCGCTGCCCGATCGCTGTTCGCCTGCTAGAAAAAAGACGGCACACAGAGAGAACGTGAACAACGGGTGCCGTGGGGGGAGGTCAGCGTCGTGCATAGCCTTGGCCGTAGTCGTATGACCATAGACCCTCGCATCCCTACTATGCCGGGACGGAGCTTGGGTTTACACCAACCAGGCAGACACTGCTTGCACCAAGGGTGAAGCGCCGTGAGGTGTTCGGCGAGTCGCATGAAGGGTGAACTGCATCCTTCCAAGAACCGCTCGTAAGACAGACTTCGGCATCTTGTGCCTGCTTTCTTGCTGATGGATGACAGCGCCAATGAGTTACTTTGTTTACTGGTGTGGCCACTCCAGAGACAGCAATGGGTATTACTATGTAACTGCCTCGTGGGTGCCTTACCATGTTCACACAACGTGCTGCGATCATTCCCCTTGTGCGGAGTTAGGGTTCTCCACCCCGCACAATATGATCCAACTCGATAACCATCATGGCGACCGCCAACTCGATAACCATCATGACGACCGCCAAGAAAAAAAAAAAAAACGGTACCCTGCTTGTCTAGTTCACGCAGTGATTAGAATGTTTTACAGCGTCGTTACCAACCAACGCCAACCCCAATACACATGTTATATTTTACAGCGTCGGTGCCAACCGAGGTCAACTATTATACGTATATTTTTGCGGGGGGCGGGAGGGGGGGCGGGGGGCGGCGTACCTATTTGTTGTTTGCCTTCGTCATTTGACCATTCATTGACCACGCATCCCTTTCGAGACGGAGCACCGTTCATTTCTACTCCTAATAGCCTAATAGGGACACCTCCAACATTTCGGCGCTCATTACGCTTCTTCCATATATTACATAGGAACTGTTTCAGGAGGGGGGGGGTGAGGCGAACAGTGAGCTCTCCTTGCGGGAGGACACGGTGACACTGAACGACATGGGACGCCAGTCAGTCCTTCAGCGCTCCCGAAGGCGTCGGATGTTGCTATCCAATATTCTTCCACATCTTCCTTCGTTTCTTCACCTGTGTGGTCGAGCCCGTGGAACAAGTACCAGCTGGCGGCTGCCGGTTGGCCCGTCTCATCTAGGAACGCTCCACGCCGAACCCTACCGCGGCAACTCTGGACTGATAGGCTTAACCCTTTTAGTACGTCATTCACGCTCTAGAGTGATGAAAGCTCGTTTTCCTAATAAAAAAGGTGTTAAATACTGTGATCGTGGGCTAAGAGCCGAACACGCTTTTCGGGGATAACGCGTTTCGCGGACCACCGCAACAAAGGACCTGAATGCTTCGGATACCCCCCCCCCCTACCCTTTTAACGCCGCCAATGCCACGCAAAACCCGCTTGCCTTCCATGACCCTCCGGCGCCTCCCTTGGAAGAGCCGCGCTCGGGGTGCACCCGTTTCCCGTCCCTGAAGTTTGTTACGGCGCTGGGCCCAAACAGTTGCAAAGCCGCGCGGTCATAGGCCTTGGCGGCTTCAGCCTCCGTCGCGTAACCGCCCAGGCTCTTCTTCTTCCCGTCCTGCAGCGAGGTTGGTGGCAGTATGCGTCCGTGCAAGACAACAGCAACATCAACAGCAAACGCAGCAGCGGCAGAGGCAACAACAGCAGCGGAAGCGAGCGGGGCATCCAGGGAATATCTGACATCAGCACGGGCACAGCAGCGCGGCGAAAGATAGGCGAGGGGGGGGGCGGGGGAGAGGGGAGCCGCACGCCGAGCCTTGAGGCGACGACACGTGAAATGGCAAGAGAGACGACGACGTCCAAGCTCGGCTACGAGCTACTGCACGATGTGACGTAAATAAGTTCAACGCCAATGAACGATTATCATCCCCAATCAACGACCACAAAACAACCCTAGCCAACCTTCCAATCAGCGGCAACGCCAATCTCGGCGTTTCCGCCTCATACCTGCGATATTCGCGCCAGCCAGCGGTTACCATTGAGGTTAACCCCTCGGAACGACGAGCTGCCGTATGCGCGGCCCGAAGACGTGCCCCCGCCGGCCCGCTCCGGCCGTTCGGGTCGAGACGACGAGCTCCCGGCAGCCGCAGAGGGCGAGGGTAACGCCGACCCCGTCACCGACGATGTCGCAGCACCACCACCGCCCCCCCCGCCCCCCCCCCCACCACGACCACCGCCACCACCACTACCAGAAGTGGCCACTTTCGGAGGCTGCCCCGCCACATTCTCCGCCCCCGCCACCTTCAAGGCCATCAACGAGGGCGGTGGCTTCGGCGTAGCACCAGCAGCAACGCCAACAACACCAGCAGCACTAATAGCACCACCGGCGGCGGCGGCGGCGGCTACTTTTTGGTGCGGTGGATGGGGCGCGGGCTTGCCAATGGTCTTCGGCTTAGTGCCGTTGGGGGCTGGTCTCTTTTTAGCTCCGGCTTGTAGTGATGACGCGTTTCGGTCGCGCTGGTGATCAGGAGATGTATCACAGCGAGCAGGCAGCGGGCGAAGCCAGCAGGTGCAGGAGGCGTGCACGAAAGCAGGAGGGAGGGTTAGACGACGAACTCAGGGGGGGGGGGGGGGGGGGCAACCGCGTTCGGGCGAGCATGAAAGCAGGGGGGGGGGGCTAGACGAGCTCAAGCAGGGGGGGGGGGGGGGGGGGGGCAAGCGTGTGCGGGCGAGTACAAAAGCACGACAGAGGATAAGGCGAGGAGGTCCAGCAGGGGGTGAGGTGTACTTATTCCATGCATAGCCGTAGTCACATGACCATAGACCCTCCTCGCACCGTTACAATGACGAGCACGTCGGTTTTTCACGAACCAGGCAGGCATCGCGTGCACCAAGCGAAGCACCGTGAGGTGTTCGGCGAGTCGCATGAAGGGTGAGCTGCGTTCTACTAAGAACTAGTTGCGAGGCGGACCTCGACATCTTGTGCGTAATTTCTTGCATATGGATGACAGCGTCGGGTAAATTGGTTTGCTCAAGAAGGAGGCGGGGGGGGGCAAGCGTGTTCGATGTATACGATAGATACATCGAAAGCGTGACATTGCGGTAGACGGAAACGTTCGATACGATATACGACACAACCATCTACTACCCATTTCGTCAGAAAACTCACCTCGCCCCCGAACCGTTGCTTTTCCTTCCGCACAGCCGCCACATTCGACGGGTCGCCCGTCCTCCTCTCTAGGAACTCCCTCCATTCTCGATCACGCTTGGCTTGCACCACAGCGTGAGGAGGGATGGTAGCTCCGAGCCCCTTCAGCCTTTTCTCCTGCGGTTTCAGGGGGGGAAATGCAGGAGTTCAACGTCATGAGGCGTGTTGTATGGCAAATACAAGTGTGCGGGGCAATTTGAATTTCTCAATAGGAGGGCTTGGGGGAAGACAAAAGATGAAATAAAGCAAAAGAGACGGGTGTGGCCACGCTCCATAATATCGTGAACTCAGCAAAGCAAGCAAACTGCTATAAACAATATACCTGTCTGCTGCGATACCGGCGCGTCGAACAGCAGATGACAGCATTCAAGACAACCTAAATATTGACTCGTGTTTCTTGTACGTGTGCGAGACCACCAGACCACCACGGGTCATTGCCCATTGTTTACGAAATTTCCATAGCCGCAGTGCTAAGCGTTTGCACTCTCCCCCTCGTCCGACAAAATCCGCGCGGAAAACTGGTCTTAGGGTGTGTGTGCGTTAACTTCTATCTTGCATGCTATATTTATACGGTACTCACCTGAAGGATAGCCCGAGCGTGAAGGTTCTCGATGTCTTCTCGGAGGATCTGCTGCTGCCGCCTTAGCGCCGCCTTCCGCTCCGCTTTCGTCTTCGGTCCCTCCGAGTCGATCATCCCGACGTCCTGCTCGTATTATACATGAAGGGAGAAGGGCGGGCGGGCGGGCGGGCGGGAGAACGCGCAAGAGGGGCGGCAGTTCATAAAAACAACGGGAACTTCGACCATCTTGATTAACCTTTGCACGGGGTAGTCCCTGTGGTATTGTGGTACTACCTGCCGTAAGGCAAAACGATGCCTTCTCTAATTCTAATGTGATAACAGTGTACAATAAACAACACGAGTGGAGTTGCACAGAGGGTGACACCCTGCTTAAAAAACTGCACGACACACAGACGTGATGTATATCATATGTACGTCGATGTCGTGCTTTCAATTGCTCGCCTAGTTTTCGTATGTTTCTAATGTTTATTTTTGAGCATGAAACAGAAAAAAAACGGCATACCGGGGGTGTTCAGCGCCAATTTCTGGTACATGAAGAATCAATCACAATGTGTACCCCGGTATACCGTTTTCTGGCCGATTTCGTTTAGTTCTCGTTAATTAGATTATATCCTTGACAAGGAATGTTTTCCCCCACCTCATCTTCGCCGTCAGTACTCTCAGTCTCCTCCGGTTGGACCTTCGTCGTGTCGGGGCCTCCCATCAGGCTTCCCCACAGACCCTTCTGGCCTAGCACCGCGGCCGCGGCCACCGGCGCAGAGGGGGCCCGCCTGGCCTTGAGCAAGGCGGCCTGAGGGTTGGAGGGGCGGCAAAAGAACAAACAAAAAAACATGCGCGGGAAGAAGGCAACAAAAGTTACTAAGGTGCGGTCACAAAAGAGTGACCCACGAACACCAAGCATCCGACACTAGACCAAACATTAACCAAGCATCGTCAAACGTCACATCTATCTTGGGTTGGTTGGCATGAGGGATGACGATCATGTGTTTCGGCTAGGGGGATAATGATTGATGCCCGTGTGTGTTTGGCCTCAATATTCAAGGCGGCCCCTAAATTTTAGGCGGCCGTGTAAATCAGCAACTCGCTTAATCAAGAGCGCATCGAGAGCACCACCTTCTCCCTCGCCGCTGCCAGGACCTTCCGCTGTGCCGGCCGCAAAAACATGTCCCCGAACTTATCCAGGTACCTCGACACCTTCTCCAAAGCCCTCTCCTTAGGCGTCAGCTCATGCCGCGGTCGTTTCAGAGCCAGCCTCCAAGCGGGAACCCCATCTAACCCCGCACCCCCCCCCACAGCCTCAGCCACCCCTCCGCCTATAACTCCACCTCCCGCTGCGGCCCCCGAGGTCGTTAGCCCCCCTCCCCCACCAGCCTGGCCCGCCTTCGCCGGACCGCTAAAAGTCAAATCGCGGCCCAACCCTACTGTATCCGATGCGACAGTATCAGGCGCAGCACCCGCCGCTCCAGGAGGAGCAGGCAAAGTCACGGCCGACATTGACGCCGCGGTAGTGCCCACCGCAAGCTTCTTTTTGCCACCCCCACCGCCCCCACCCCCACCGCCTCCGGCGCCACCGCCAGCACCACCACCCGAAGCCTTTTTGGAGGACTCATCCGATGGTTTCCGCTTGCGCTTCGCACCACCACTACCCCCCGGTTTCGCGCCCGAAGGGCTCGCGTTCGGTCGTACGGCAGCAGCAGCCCCCGATCCTCCCGCTCCCCCCGACCCCGACCCCCCCACCCCCCCCGCCGTGAACGTAATAGAAAAGGACGGCCTGGGTGGCGGGGGAGGCGACATCGCTGCCGAGGCAGACACCGAAGCCCCCCCAGAAAAATCGGCGCCCTGAACCAATCCCGCTCCCGCCCCTACCACCGCCGCCCCCGCTCCTGCCCCCGCTCCCGCCCCTGCTCCCGCCGGGTAGGAGGATATTTCGCCCCCCGCCGAGGACTCGGTGGGCGTCGGAACGGTGTAAGTGAGGTCGGAGGACTCGGTGTCCGATCCCAGCACGCTTTCGCCGCTGGAGGTCCCCGTGTCCGTATCAGCCGTCGCCTTGGGACGGAAGGGCAGGAGTTGGCGGGGGGGGGGGGGAAGGAAGTCAATGTTCCCATCGGGTAACGGAGACCAAAATCGCGAAAAAACGTCTTTAATGATTGGAAAGTCGAGTCCACAGCAACAGCGTAAACGGCAAGAGAGCTTATTCCTATACACCGTAGCAGTACAGCAAAAACAGTAGTCGCAATACTATAGTAGCACAAGTAGCACTGCCACTAGCAGCAACAGTACCGCAGCAGTAGCAGAAACAATAGCAATAGTAGCATACTAGCAGCAGGTAGCAGCAGCCGTGGCGGCAACAGCAGTAGCGGCAAAAAAAATGTAGCAGTAGCAGAGGTAAAGCAACGATAGCATACAAACAGCACGCAGTAGCAGCCATATTCAAAGTGTGACAGCTGCGCAAGCAGTAGCAACGGCAACAGCAACTGCAAAATACAAATAGCAGCCAGGTACTACCACCCATCACCACAACCAGTAGCACCATACTGCATGACCAATGGAAACAGTAGCACAGAGTAGCATACGAACAACAACAACAACAACAACAATATCAGCCGTCTGATAGCAGCAAGCAATCGCGATGGGAACAGCCAGCCACACCTTAACCTTCCTTTCCGCGAAGCTTACCTCTTCGCTTGGAGGCGCCAATATCCGCTCCAACATCGGGGGTAGCTCCGGCTGAGCCCGGTACATGGCCGCGTCCAGCGCTAGTAGGCCAACGACAGCACGCCTCGCCTCCGCCATCGTCGGCTCCCATCGCTTGTTCTTAGAAATCTGATAGGAGGGAAGGAGTCAGCACCAAGAGCACCACAGAGATGTGAAATCAGCGTTGGGGGGGGGGCAAAGAAGGGAAGGAGTAATCAAAGAAGGGAAGGAGTAATCACCAAGGAAAGATGAGGTGAGCGTTGACGGGGGGGCAGGAGAGGGATGGACGTGTCTGCACCACGAGCAGATGAAGTGAGCGTTGGGGGGGGTAGGAGGGGTCGGCATCACGGGGAGATGAAGGGAGGGTTGGGGCAAGCGTTGTGTGTAAGAGTCGTCTTTGAGCTGTCTCCGGGATATAAAAAGGCAAGAAACCACCTCAGAGAGACGAAGTAGTGATTCGGGCACGCGCTGTCTTTTGAGTTGCCTCTGAGCTATCCGCGAGCTCTAAAAGAGCAGGGGGGGGGGAAGGGGTTGGCACCACGGGGAGATGAAGCGCGCGTTGGGGTACAATCTGTGTCTCTTCAGGTACCACCTAGCTACCTCTGACCTATATACTTTTTTTTGAAGTATCCGAATAAGAATAAAAGGGAAACCAAGGGCCAGGCCAGGCCAAGCCAGGCCAGGCCATGCCATCGCCCTCCTTTCCGATGTTGCCTGCCGGTACTCGTCCTATTACATCATATCTTGTTCCCGGCTGTCTAGCAGCATACTACTCTTTATATTATGAAATGTGTGCTGATTTTGGAGTGCTCTCGTTAGATATACCAGTATGCCCGAGATATACCTGGAAACGGGTCAACTATCTGGTAACCGCAAACATTCACTCCTATAATACATAGCGCACAGACTGCCTAACATCACCCTGTTGACCCTGATAGCTACATTGCAATCGCAAGGGGAGTCGCCGACCTATATCCTCAATGAGACACACAACCCGTAATACGCGCGATCGGAGTATCACACACAGCTTGCAAAGATGAGTTTCGACAAAATATTCGATCTCACAGCTGGAGTGTACTTTAGTTTTTATAATACTTCGAAGTATATGTATACATCAAAAATTATACTGGTATCATACGATGACATCATACGACGATACACTGGTACACTTCCCAAGTACAAAACAAAGACATCGTAAAAGCGGAATATATTTGCGATGCAGCACACACAAGGCCAACAACGCGGAAGCCCACGATCGCTTACCGACTTGTTGGGGCACTTGTCCAGGCTAGACAAAGGCTTCAACGCGTCCGGTTTCAGAAGAGCGAACTCGTGGGCACCGAAGAACTCCACCACCGCCCCGCCGCGGTTGTTCCCTTTCGCCTGCCGTTACAAAGGGGGTGAGCGAGTGCGGCGGAATCGACATCGGAAGATATGTTAGGCCGCATCAATTATGGTATGTTTCGGGCGACCACGCGACCATGGACTGCGTGCAAACAATGTGAGGAAGGAAGGAAGGAAGGAATCAAGGAATCAAGGGGGGTATAGCATAAATCATAGCAAGAGACGTGACGCAATAAAAAAGCGTTTGCAATCGTTGTAATCGAACTTTGTTGTGGTTCTCTCCTTCTTGCGGCCGATCGAGTTGATACGTTAACGCTGCGCACGTACCGTCTGGTACTGGTGTCCTGTTCTTCAGTGAGATGACAGGGTTTTGACAGCAGTCGTTAATATTTCGTCAATATTAAACAAGTACGAGAACACGGAGGGGAGGGGCAACAGCGGAAAAAACAGAAACTACCAACAGCGAAACAAACCAGAAACTACCAACAGCGAAACACCACACAAAAGACCAACAGCGACTAAAGACCAACAGCGACAAAAAACAGAACAAAAAACTAGCAAAACTGCCGTCGATCCCTCCAGGTCAAGTACGATATTGCTGTATGCATATGAGTATGGTACAGCAGTACATCACAACGCAAGTACGAATACCACACACTGTCTATTCAGCAGCAAGCATCACGACAGCAACATGATAGTAACAACGTACCTCCGACGCTACAAAAACACACACAACAAACCCACCTGCTTCTCGAGCTCGTCCCTGAACGCGGGCGGCACCCTCCCAATGTTAACCTCCTTCAAGGCCGTTGACGTGCCGCTGCCCCAGAGCAGCATCGCGGGCCAGTAAAAATTCTTCGCCTGCTTCGCCCATACCAGCTTATCCGGCCGTGCCCACACCGACGAGTACTCCGTTCCCCGCGACGCATGGAACGCCAGCAACACCGTCGCCGGCGACAACACCGCATCTAGGGCGAGCCAAGCCGCCTGCACAACCGGAGCGGCCGGCGTTCCGGCAGCCGCGGCGGCCGCGGCGGCCGCTGTCTCCGCCGAGAGCCACGCACCCTGCCTCGGCCCGAACAGCCAGTCTGCGCAGGCGTCCCGCCCGGCCTTCTCGCTCCCGCTATTGTTGAGCGAAAGGGAGGATCCGATGCTGCCGAGGCCGATGACGGCAGCGATAGCCTCGTCCACCCCACCGTTCCCCGAAGAGGAAGAAGAAGACGAAGTCGAGGAGGAGGAAGATGCGTTCCCGCCGTCCCGGGAGGGCGGGGGCGGTTGGTGAGCGCGCAGTCCCAGCGCAAGGCACGCGCGCTCCGCAAACAACCCGAGGGTCCACTCGTCGTCGCTCGGCTCCCCGTCCCCCGCCAGCTGAGGCAAAATGTCTTCTGAGAACTCCCGGGCGACGCTCATAGCGCCCGCCCCGCCGGCGGCCAGCGCTGCCGCGCTCGCCGCTCGCACCGCCTGTCTGGCCGCCTCGCGCAGCGGCCCCCGGAGCTGAGTGCGCCAGGCAAGGCGGTAGCGAACGCTCCGGAGGGCGGCGCGTCGTCGGAGGGCGGCCGAGCGACTTTCTCCCGGAACAGGGAGGTCGGCCTCAGCCCATTGGGATTCGAACAACGCCTGGGGGGAGGGGGGAGGGGGGAGGTGGGCGGGGGTAGCGAGGGGAGTGGTGAGAGAGGCGAGTAAACCACAGGTACCAGTGAAAATCATTGAAAATGCGCGAAAGGATGAGACTGAACCACATGACCCGAAAAAATCGAACAACAAAAACAACACAGAAACAGCCCCTCCCCACCCACGCTCCCTTTCGCCCCGCCGCCCCCACATGCTAACATCGTCACACTGGTACTTCACACGCGTCACCCACTAAACGGATTAACAACTAAATACCTACCTGGCACCTACCAGCGACCCCCCGCCTGCAGGCCAGCAGCTGCTCCAAAATGTTGCCCTCCGCGTCCTCTACGCCATCCCCCCGCTAGGTATCAGCGATTGCAGTAAGAAACGGTAAGTCTACTCATACGAGAAAGGCTACTACTGCTGTAATGCTGTCATACACAGCCCATGGCACCCCCTTGCCCTCCCTCTCACCCTCAAATGCCGGGCGATGCCGACGAAGAGCTGGCTGGTGCCGATATTAAATTTTTCACAGTTTTTGAAGATGCGCACGGTGTCAAGCCTAAGCCGCCCCGCCGCGTTGTCGTAAGCCCCCCGCCGAAGCCGTCGAGCAACGGTTGCGAGGTCGATCGGCCTCCTTACGACGTGGGTATACCGTTGCGCCAGCTGGAACCGGAAAATCGACGGGGGCGGGTAAGCGTCAAGAGTTGAGCGTTAAGCGATGAGAGTTCATCCTTCAACGTTACTGGGTAAGCGTGGAGCGCTACCTGGTACGCAAAAGTTAATGTCACAAGCAGCAATAATCGTAGGTACGAGATACACCTGCTGAGTTAAGAGTTTAGAGATAAAGGCCAAGAAATCAGAGATGAGCATCGATGGGGAGGAGGGGGGGAGGGGGGGGGGGGGTCCTGGCTGTTACCAGCAGAACTAATGATGTTACAGCACGAGCGAACAAGCGTGTCTGCGGTACGCATGCGGCACAAAACTCTAGTGCAGCTGCTGTAGCTGGAAGTACAGGAGCTAATTGGTGATACTTACCGTATTATATGCGGGATGCGAGTCGCCGGACAGTTCCATCGAGATAGACTACTCGTACATTGTAGTTGTGCATCAATCATCACAGCATTGGTCCCGCTTTATATCGCTATGCTATGTATGATATCGTGCTACCTTACTCTTGTACTCTTGTGTTATATGTATGATATCGTCTAGTCTAGTACTTTTCTTGTATTTCTTCCATATTTTTTTGTCGTCACTTTTACTCTCCAGCTCAACTCGGAAGAGGTTTGAGGTTTTACCCTCAGCGACCTTCTGGACAAGCCGCGGTCCCGGGTGTATTGTCTTCCCCCCCCCGGCACACGCCTTCAACTGCATGGCGCATAGGGTTCAGCATTGTCACTCTTCCGCGTTTTATGCTCGTAATTGTTTATCGAATTACGATAGCACATAGATACCTGGTATGTGTATACACCATAACGCCGGTTTTGCTAATACAAAACATTTTCATAACAGCAGTGCACGAGTGGGCAGAACGAGGACGTTCGCGCGCGAAGGAATCATAGCACTAAGCGAAGCAGCGCGATACCGGCAAGTATTATCATTATAGTGGAGCACGAACGAAGACGATTGTATGCAGTACTTAAGCAATACTATTAGTACTCGTAAGGAAAAGGTGAGCCATAAGGGTGACGCATAGCAGCTTGTGGTGCAATATGTGTGGTATTTTTATGGTATGATGCCTTGATACCACTTAACCTCAAGCCAGCACTGCAATACTGCTGCTGCCTCATTGGTAAGATCGCACGCGCGACGTACGGAGTAGACGTACAGCAGCACTTACCGCTACTTGTATAAGCACGACACGATGCTCGCATTTTAGCAGAATCAACAGGCAGGATACGATGAAAGGTACTGGCCGTAGTTACGTACTAGGGTTTGACAAAAGGGCGGGGGGGGGGGGGGGGGTCAAGAGAGTGAAGTTTGTCGAACGAGAGCTGAAGCTGGCCGCGTAAACAAGGAACACGGAACACACTAACATTGTTGTTTGCTGTTTACCGTGATAAGCTGATCACATGGCAACTACTGGCTTTTATGTATAAAATTAATCGCTCGCGCGTACTGATCCTCTCACAAGTTATTGTTGTGTGTGGTACGAGATGTATGGCATGCGCGACGTTGTCGTTATGTGTCTATTGCCAGGAGTATGCGCGCGTATCTGCAATGTGATACTCTGGGTTGCAGTTTAGGTCGAGTGATCGCCCCGCGTACATACACGTAAAAAAAGGCAGGGTCCAGGAAAGAGACGAGGCACACGCCAGGTTCGTCGGACGCAAGACCAGAAGCGTCTATGTCAGCAGCAGCACCCTCCCAAGTGCCTCATAGTAAGCAAAATGGTAACCTCCAAGAGCAAAATTTGGACACAAACAGGACGACGACCCACCAAAATCCCGCAATCCCCACTACGACTCAGGACTGTAAAAACGACTGCTGCTTTCTCCCCCCCCCGCACCATGTCATTTTCATTGACAACGAAAACACCACTACCATAAAGCAGTAACTCTGGTATTAATAATGCACTACTACTGACCTCTCTATTCCAGCACCCACCTCCAACCAACCCACACCCACGCACCCACCTCAGGATGCATCTGCACGACAGGCCTGTGAAACTCCTCGGACAATGGACTTCCCACCAGTAAGCGCAGAAGGTCCATCGCCCTCTCCCGCCCGTTTTCCCCCAACGGTACCTCTGGGGGGCGAGGCTTCTTGACTTTTACGGCTCGCCTCATGGGAGCTGCGGGCGGCTTGGCCTTTTTCTTGGGCGCCCGCGGTCCTCTAGGCTTCTTTTTGGGTGTGGGCCGACCAGCAGCAGCAGCGGCGGCGGCGGCGGCGGTGGTGACAGCGGGGGTTGATGCCGGTAATAGCGAACCAGTAGGGTGCGCCGGGAACGGGATCCCTGCTACTTCACCAACCAGCTCCTGCTGTCCTTGCTGCTCCTGCTGTAGTGTATCTCCTCCTACCACGCCTTCTCCTACTACCACTCCATCTGTAGTAGCAGTAGTAGCAGCACCGGCAGAAGCAGCACCGGCACCAGCAGAAGTAGCAGTAGTTGAAGCCGCCGCCGACTGCTCCCTCGTTACGCCAATGCTCCCCACCCCACCATCCGCAGCGCCGAACACCGCAACGGAGGAATAGGACGGAGGGCTCGGCAGTCGGGGAGCAACCTCACCCCGAGGATGACCAAGAGCAGGAGTGGGCACAGTCAGACTACCCGCAAGACGGCCCCCCGCCAGCGGCGACGGTTGCACCTGCTGCGCGCTAGCTACGTCAACTTTCCCAGCGAGGCCCAACCCGACACCATCCGGCGGGGCGTTGCTTGAACCACCATCTGCCTCACGGGGGGATCCCGCCCCTGCCTGCCATCCGGCAAGATTCGGAGAAGGAGCCTGCCACCCAAGACCCTGAGAAGAGCCTCCCTGGGTGGCCCAGCTGGCATCGAGCTCGGGCAAGGCGCGTTGCTGCTGCACAACCGAGGAAGCCGAGCCCGGGGGCGATTCGGCAGGCCGCAGTGGCGCGACCACCTCGCCGGGGAAGCGAGGGGCGGCCTCCGCGTGAACCCAATCCATGGGGCCACACCCGCCCCAATGCCTCTCAAAATCTGCAGAAAACGACAGAAGTCGGAGAGGGTAGAGGGAGGGGTATAGGCAAGGAGGAGCCCCAAAAGGCAAGCGTTTGCGACGGCTGAGGCGGCGCACTGGAGAGAGCGTCGAGGCGAGCTGTATGCGACTGGCCGAGGAGCGCGGCCGCAGAAAAGCGAGTCTGAAAGAACGGCGAAGCTCGGGGCGAGGGAAGCCGATCGACCCCCAAAAGAAGGGTTCTTGAGGGGGGGGGGGGTGTGCGTGTGACCCGAGCCCTACGAGCCCAGCACGCGAAACCAACGCGAAAATTAATTACGCCAAGCGGGAGTCAAGCACTCCTCTATACACACCCCCATGAACATATAAAACAACACCGAAAAAAACAAAAAACGCAGCGCGGCAGCGGAGAGAGCGCTCGGCTGACCTGATTAGGGTGCACCGGTACCAGGCCCGTCCTGTCTTCGCCCTATTCCGTCTGTGCGCAAGGAAATGCTCGCGATGGATCAGCGTAGCGGGGTGAGCAGCTGCCCTGCGGCAGGGTGGTGTGTACTACCTCGCTGATGTTGCATCGTGTCAGCATCAGATATGTCGTTATCGCCCGGTGTTTTATCATTTTTTTTTGAACGCGCACCAACCCGGTTGGTGGCTGAACAGAAGGCTCTTCGAAGGAGGAGGAAGGCAGGATACGCCGCATTTTTATTTTTCTTCCTTTTTCGACATTTTTCAGCATGAAACCCGGCGCACTCTCTCGGGCCCACAACAAAAGGAAGACATCTTTCTACGTATCGCAAATATAATGACACTTTTATATAAATACTAGTACATAACAGGATCTTATATTTCAGAAACTAGTTGTGTACGTACGTGGAGCAAATAAATGGCGAAGCAATCCACGCGGTCCACAGCAGCATCAGTAGTACACTCGGTACAAGGAACACGGTACACGTATGATACAGCAGAGGACCCCTACCCTGCATGATTCCACAAATATACCAGCTACCCAAGCACCGGGAAGCCAAAGCTAAGCGCGTGGTGCACCCTGCTATTCTGGTGCCCCGCGTGCGCAGCGATATATGCGCTGAACCATCAGCCAGATGGCCGCATCATGGTCTGTGTCTTACTACTTTGAACGCGCACGTCAATTTTGGACTATTTTTCTTGGGTTGCTGTTGCGACATTACGGGGTCTGAAAAAATATGCGCTAGCTGCTGCACATCAGTCTGCTGTTCACATAACCGTCACTATTACACAGGGCCAGGCATCAAAAACAGCAGACCACCGTAGTTAGATTGATAGACCTAGCAGATATAATCTGAAGCGTCCACGTGCGTATGCCCTCTCAGCCTTGATGGCGAGCACGCCAGGAGCGTTGTGCCCGCTGTCGGGCAAAGAGTCTGCCTGAGGTAACCGCACTCAACGCAATCGCCTCAAAGAGCCTGTTTGCTGCTGGTGCAGTATAATGCCGCTGCTGCTGCTCTTTTGTGGCCCAACCTCGCGAAAAGCATATGGTAGCATTTTGAAACGTCAAAGGACGAATCAGCACACGGCAAGTAATAAAGTGCTTGCCGTCAGAATTCAATGCTGCTGCTTTTGTACCGCAAAAAAGCTCGGTCAGCCGGCCAGCTGGGTATAACAAGCTGTGGCTCACACACGTACGCTATCAGGTATTCAGTAGTGTCTATCGCCTCCCTCCCTCTGCTTGTTGTGGTACATCAGCGGGAGGAGGGTGCCGCAGTACGAAAAATCAAAGTACGAAAAGGCTTCGCCGTGCACCAGGTCCACCATTCCGTTTGGTGTGCGTACGTATGCATACGATATTTGGAAAGTTTTTGTGTACCAGGTCCGGAAGTTGTCCCTCTGTAGTGCCGGTTTACTTGTACCAGTCACCTGGTTTAGTGCCGGTAAAATTGTTTCGCACTCTTTGGAGCAACAAGCAGCGCCAGCGTGCGTGGTAGTGCCAGTTTCCAATATAATGCTGGTGTTCCCCGCTGGCACATACCAGCGCTATAGATGGACCACTACCGGTTTTTTCTTTTTTGCTGGGGCGCATGCAAGTATATAGCCTAGTCTAGATACCCGTGGTAGAAGGGCGGTTAATTAATAAGTAAAATAGATCAGATAGATGATGATGCTCTTGCCTGCTGCGTGCGACACCATCGTGGTATGGTTGCACTTGCAACGACGCATATCAACTGCTGCTGTCAACCCCTTCTTTTTTCCACGCGTTATTTTTGCTGATGGTAGTTAGTACTCTGTGTTCATTTTCTGCCATCTATCTGCTTTATGTCTGGCTGCTGCTCGATCTTTCGTTCAATTGTTCGGCTCGGTCTCGGGCTCTCGTCCCTTCGTTGTTTTTTCGACAAACGATACGCACATCAGCAAGCAGAAGAAGTAGTGAGCCGGTCGCTCAGATGGCGTATCAGGTAAATAAACCTCGAACCTGGTATAGGTCAATTTCGTGAGTTTGAATCCCCCCGAGTGCACACTCGTATAAATTCGTGCGGACTTTTTCTTGCGCACAAATTGACTTGCGGAAAAGCGTGAGTTAGCAACACTCAACGAAAAATCGACGCGAGCAGGGGGATTGCTAAACCCTATGCGCGAAAAAAATTGAAGGCAAGAACCAACCGGGGGGGGGGGGGAAGGGACGACACCTGTGACCACGGCTTGTCCAGAGGCTGGAAAATGGATGTGTTGGAAAAAAAAAAAAAAGTATAAGTAAGTAGTACCAAGGTAGTACTCCATCTACGATCTACCAGGTATGGACTAACTAATACTTCTACTAAGTAACTACTACTAGATAGACTACTACTGCTGCTACACTAGACTACAGTCTATTATATTACTACAACTACTACTAGAGTACTATTAATAGTACCATTACCACACCACTAATACTACGATACTACTAATACTACTGCTACTTACTGCTGCTGTACGGGTCCACAAATTATTAACGGAACGAAGAGCACGTGATATCATCATCGAGACCTGGACCGCCACAAGAAGAGACTGGACACCAGACATACATATAAAGATGCACAAACTGCTGGACTGCTGTGAGAGTGCCGATGGATGATGCTGGCGGGGCTTGCATTTTCACTACAACAACGTGAGTCCGTGCGAACGCCGTATCTATAGATATGTAGCTCTCGTACCTTTTATTTTGGTTGTGGAAGAAACCAGGGCATGTCGCGCGGACCAGCCCGGGCCGGGCCGGGCCGAGATTTTCGAAAATTTGATGGGCCGGGCCGGGCTGGGCCGAAAAAATTGAAAATGTGATGGGCCGGGCCGGGCCGGGCCGGGCCGGGCCTAAAAGTTGAAAATGTGATGCGCCGGGCCGGGCCGGGCCGGGTCGGGAAAAAAATTGAAAATGTGATGGGCCGGGCCAGGCCGGGCCGAGAGTTAGTTGTGAAAATTTGGTGGGCCGGACTGGGCCGGGGCGAGGGTTTTGAAAATTTGATGGGCCGGGCCGGGCTGCGGCCCATCGTGTGGAAATTTGATGGGCCGGGCCGGGCCGCAACCCGTCATCTGAAAATTTGATGGGCCGGGCTGGGCCGCGGCCCATCATGTGAAATTTGATGGGCCGGGCCGGGCCGCGGCCCATGACATGTGGACTTTATATAGGCCGCTCTGCCGAGCTCATGAGGCGGCCCACGAGTTTTCACAGGCCGGCCCGGGCCGCGGCCCACGAAATGTGGTGTGCTATTGCTGCTATAATATGTGCGATGACGAAGTCTACCCTGCCCATGAGATGGCCCACGCGTTTTTGCGGGCCGGCCCGGACCGCGGCCCATCATATGTTTTGTGCGGTAAGTACTACTGTGACGACTTCGACGTCCGCCCTGCCCATGCGAGGCAACCAACCCACATTATTATTTGCTGGCCGAGACGCGGGCCGGCCCGCGTGTATGCTGTGCAAATAAAAAACCGCAGAAGAAGAGCGGTTAACAGTTTTTTCGCAGCAAAAAACAGCAACAACAACAAGCGAGGAAAGCAAATGGATTCGATACTCGATATAAAGGATTCATTGCTTACATACATGCACAAATTGCCCCCTTTCCCCCCCCCCTCCTCCCTCCAAACCCGCTCGCTTTTGATCAAAACCAGGCCCCCACGTCCTTCAAAACTCCGCCCCACCCCCCTCACCGGTTATTCGACTTACAAGATTCACTTGATAAAAGGATACATTTCCCTTCACAGCTGTCAGATTTTGCCCCCCTCAGAAACGGGTTTTATAGTTTCCGCGCACAGACTGACTAAGATCATCCTGTTGACCCTGATAGCTACACCGTAGTTGTAAGGGGAGTCGCCGACCTATATCCTTAATGAGGACACACAACTCGTAATGCGCGCGATCGGAGTATCACACACAGCTTGCAAAGATGAGTTTCGACGAAATCTTCGATCTCACAGCTGGAGTGTATTTTCATTTTTTATAATATATATGCATACTGCACAAAAACTGAAGATAGATGGTAAATAAATCAGACGCATGTTATCAGCCGCATGTTATAAGACTTAGTTTGGGTAATGTCCTGCCGTCGACGCCATATGTAAGGTTATAGATGGGGACACAGAGTGCCCCCTGCAGGTCTGCCAGTTGAGCAGGTCCTCGGAGAGTACTCACTTGTTTTTCCTTCGTAGAGACGTTGCTTTATTTATTCGATTCCACCAGAGCCCCGGATAGCTTCTGAGATCGGAGGCACGTGCCTTTGATCTATTTCCTAATATTCCCGAATATAAAACGCCAACCTTATCATATGAAACCCATCCAAATGATCCCAAATTCGGATAATTACACTTGTACCAAACAGGCCTTTCGAGGCCGTATCTTGACAGTGAGCTATTGGTTTTTGCAAGTGGTCAAACGGACTAATACCCCACTCAATAATAACCTCAACAATTGGCGTCGTCGACAGACCATGGGTTTTTGGGGTCGTGGGTTCAAATCCCACATCCATTTTCAGACTTTCTCCATGTCGAACTTGAAAAATGCTATCCCCGGTATACCCAGGAAATGAAACGGCTTGGATAATTAACAGGTCCGCCCGTATATCCGGCCGACCTGCTATCCCGCCGTTTCAGGGGGGGGGAGTACTATAAGGTTTAGTTTGGGTAAGCTATTGGTTAACCTTTTGGAAGTGGTCAAACGGACTAGTCTAATACCCCACTAGTCTAATACCTTAACACGTATCTGCATACCAAGCACAACCCGCCGTTGCCGCTGCCAGCGCCAGAGTAAACTATACTCCGGACAGGAGACGCAAGCAGAACCGAACAACAAACTGCCCTAAGAAACAACTGCTGCTGTGTATACTGTAGAGTATACTGCCCCATAAACAACCTTCACGAGATTGCAGCTGCTCATCCACATGCTGTAGCCTATCACGTCTCACGAGCACCACACTCTTGTAGACTACATATATATCCTACATCCCCTTCAACGACAGCCTGAGCCTTTGCAGCAACGCTTCGTAGCGCCTTCGCGCGTACGAGCTTCATCTCTGGCTGTTCGTCAAAGAGGACGGCTGAGTAGCTGAAGCCCCCCACGAGAGAAGAAGCATCCTTCCCAACCAGCGTCTTGCAGAGGGGGAGTGGGGACTCTGACGAAGCGCCGCCCACATGATGATTGCGCTGTTGACTCGATGTCGACGGCACCGTGACCTGTGCCAGAGGAATTTAGAGAAATATAATCATGAACGGGTAATAGAAGGAAATATTAGATGCGTAACATGGCATCAGCTGTTTCTTGTCTATACAGTACGGAGCACCAAGCAGATCATTGAAGTTATCAGATTTTTCTATATTTTATAACTTGAAATAATTGCAATGCACAGCAGAAAGCAGCACTTTCACCAGGAATTCAACAATTTAGGACCCCTCCCAAGCAGTCTGTCGCCGTACGATACATCTCTCAGTATTGTTTCTTGTGTCGTTGTTTTTGTTGTTTTAACATTAACTCGCATAATCAAGTCCGTGGCCACACGACAGGCTCCAGTCACTCTGGAGCTGAGGAATACCCTAGGGAACAACACGAACAAACCGAAGGTGGTACACGCATATCACAGCTGACGCTGTTCATGCCTCCACCAGAAAGATATAAAAGTGAAATCGGGAGTCAGCCTACGATGTGCCAGGTCCATACTGGTGCATACGTCTCACTACTCGCGCCTGGAAAAACCGACTATACCGCTTGCCAACCAATAAAGACTACCACGTATATATTGCTCGTATTAATAGTACTTATCACTACGCATACGCACGACAGACGTAAGTCAATTGGAAAAAGAAGATAAAGGAAAGAAAAGAAAACACAAGGAAGCGATAACACGGAAAAGGAAAGGAAAGAGGAGAAAAGACAAGAAAAGCAAGGAGAGACAAGACAAGAAGAGGAAGCAAGGAAAGGAAAAAAGACAAAAAATGTCATACTAGCAGACCCTAGGAACTGACTAAGACGGCATTGGGATCATAGAGGGTATCAAGTGCATCATGAATGGCACTGGGGAGAGAACGCAACGTGGTGAAGAAGTCAGGGCGGTCTTACGCTATCTTGTGACGGCCGTTGGAAGGCCCACAAATTCAAGACGATGATATCAGACCCAGACCTCAGTATCTTGGGCATGACGCCCCCCCTCCCCCCCCCCTCTCCTTCCCCCCTCCCCCCCTCTCCTTCCCCCCTCCCCCCCTCTCCCCTTCCCCCTTCCCCCTTCCCCCCTCCCCCCTTCCCCCCCTCCCCCCCTCCCCCCCTCCCCCCTTCCCCCCCTCCCCCCCTCCCCCCCTCCCCCCCACCCCCCCTCCCCCCCTCCCCCCCACCCCCCCTCCCCCCCTCCCCCCCTCTCCCCCTCCCCCCCACCCCCCCTCCCCCCCTCCCCCCCTCCCCCCCACCCCCCCTCCCCCCCTCCCCCCCACCCCCCCTCCCCCCTCCCCCGTCCCCCCCTCCCCCCTCCCCCCCTCCCCCCTCCCCCTCGGTCGCTTAGAGATGCCGACGGTAGATGGCGCTGCCGCAGCCCTTGCGCATCGCTCTGCAGCTTTGCGTCTCTCCTTTTCATGCCAATCCCGCATGAACTCGGCTCCCTCCTCTACTCGTCGAAACCATCTGCCGGCCTTCTGAGCAGCCTTTCGCCACCCTTCAAATTTCATTCCAAAGACCGACTTATCCTCCTTCAGATGAGCCATCCAGTCCTTCTCTTGCCCCCCTGAGTAGCCCTTACCCCAAACAAGCTCCCCAAACAAACATCGCCCTCTGTGGCAGACGCTCCTCCCCCATACGTCCCAAGAACCCCGCAAACAATATCCTCCGTTTGCGCACTATCGCCTCTATGCTCTCGGAAGCTGTCTTGGCAAGCGCGTCGGCGTACGATAGGGTGTGGCCGTCGTGCTTCCCTTTCCGCCATCCGAGGCATCGGAGGAGCATGGAGTGGTGAACCCGTCGTAGCCTGTCATAGTCAGGCTTCTTCGGGCTCCACGTCATGCAAACGTAAAGCAGTGTCTCGACCACCTCAGCTGTCAGCAACCGCACCTTCAACCGTAAGCGCACACCCGGGCGATCATAGATTTCCATCTTGTACCGCTGGAAACACGCCCAGGCCCTCTGAAGACGCCGCGTTATTTTAATGCTAAGGTCTCTGTCTGCGGTGATAGCCCCGCCCGAGTACACAAACTCGATTATTTGTTGTATACCTCGCCGGCTGCATTGATTTGTGAAGGACACCTTTCCCCCGCCTTTGGTTTCCAGGCACATTATCTCTGTTTTTGCCTCGGAGACGGTAAGCCCGAACGACGAGCACGCAGTCACGATCACCGTCATCATCTCAGCCCTTCTGATGATCGCGATACGATGCCCGCATCGTCCGCGTACAGCATACCCCACAATCTCTGCACCTCCTCCCCCTCCTTCCCCCTACGCCCGTCGACTTTGCCTGTGCGTGAAGTGCCCTTTTCTCGCCTTTCTCCTTTCGTTGGAGCTGCACCATGTTGTCCATGATGGCTGCATCAGCGAGGAAGCGTTTCTCGGCCACACGCAGTACCGCCGTCGCATACCTTCTCCGCTATTCTATAGCCGTCTGTTGTATACAGTATTATAGAGGAAATGTATGATATTGTGTGATGAAATTCAAATGAACAATTTTTTGTTAATCCGTTTTTTTACCCAGCGAAATCAGCACACTCATTGTCGGTGCTGATTCTTCATCTATCATTCGTAGAGAGATACAAATTATGTGGTCACAAACTGCTGTGATATATATATATATATATTTTTTTTTTTAGCACACTTTTACTTTCCAGCTTCTGGACAAGCCGTGGTCACAGGTGTCATCCCTTCTCCTCCCCGGTTCTTGCCTTCAATTTTTATCGCGCATAGGGTTCAGCAATCCCACTGCTCGTCGATTGTTCATCGAATGTTGCTAACTCACGCTCTCGCGCTTTCCGCAAGTCAATTTGTGCACAAGAAAAAGTCCCAACGAATTTATACGAGTATGCACTCGGCGGGGCTCGAACTCACGAAACTGACCTATACCAGGCTCGAGGATAACCTGATACGCCACCGGGATATACAGTCATAGTAAACCAATGTATTTATTATAATATATTGTTTCGGTGCATGCCTTCGTTTCCAATAGCTGCGTTCAGCCGTCCCAGCCAAGCCCATCCCATCCCAACCCCGACCCTCTAGTCCTCGCTGTTGTGGTGTTTGCTTACCCACGCGATGCCCAGCCTCTCCTCTCCTCACGCTGCACTCATTACGCTCTCCGCTGTGGCGATGCTGCCCCTTTGCTTGGCAAGCAAGAAATACGAAAGAAAAGAAAGGAAAAAGAGATATATCACAATCCAACAACGGAAACAAAACAACAACAAATATAAAATAGTCTTTGCTCCTATTTTTTATTTATAGCACAACATGACAGATGATGCAAGTTCAGTCGACTTTATATCGGAACGACATCTACGCTATACACGATAGACTACACTACCTCGTAGATGTATATTCTCGTATATACACAACGTGTATAGTATATATCCGCGTCAAGAGTATTTTGTGTCCAGCCAAGAAACTCCTGCCCTCTTTCTCAAAATAATAAGCACAATCCCCACAACTACCCACCTGATGCCTCGACGAACGCCTCTGCGCGCTGACTCGTTGCTTTTGTGGTGATCTCCCGGTCGCGGCGACAACCAACTTCCACTCTGCGTCGTCATCTTTTTGCAATGTCTTATCAAAGCCTTGTCGTACAATTGTGAGTGCACAGGGGACACTCCTTGCCTTCTCCGCGCTTCAGACAGCTTATATTTGACTTTTTTTTTTTTTTATCCTCCGGCGGATGATGGGGAAAAATAAAGCTTTAGCTCACCACACTTCCGCGTATTTTCATACGCGTCGTGTGTCGATTTGACTCAGTTGCTTTCGCAGCCCAACGCTAGCTGGCGCACCCTTCGGGTCCCATTGTGGGTATTATAGCGTAAGCTGTCCCTATCAGTGGTCTTCGTTACAACCCCGGCAGCGCAAGCTGCCGTTGTATACGGATGCGTGTGTATGTCGACCCGGCCTGTCCCCTGAGGGTCAGTTTCGGTGGAGATAGCCACCCGGAATGTCATCTTTCCGGGTAGTATATTTGACGTTCTCGCCATGGTTCGGCCCAGACAGAACCGCCGGGTGAACACTTATTACTTCGCGAAGCAGGGCCAGACAGGGGGCGTCTTTTAGCCAAAAAAGTCACATTCACCTCTGTGGGTGTCGTTGTCGAACCAAGAATGAAGCTTGCTGCTGCTGTACAGTCGCATGGGAAGCCGCCACGACAAAAAAGATAGCTGCCAGGCAAAGCGTTATCTTTGTTATCTTCGGATGAAAGACCGTGAGCAGGTGCGGGTATCGCAGCAGCAGGTCATGCTGCTGGTGTGGACGTCGCAGGAGCAGATTCTAGGAGGTGGTGGTCCACCAGTCGGAACATAATCCATCGGAGCAGGCGTTGGATTTGCTACGTTGTAGCTGGTTGATGGATCAAGACTGAGTGGGCGGTGGATGTGTGTGCCATGGGCCGGGAGCAGCTACTACAGGTAGTATGATGGTAGTAGATCCTGAAATAAATAAGGGGAATCACGCAGCTTGCAAAGATGAGTATCGAAACAAAATTGCCAGTCACAGCTGACGTGTCGAGAATATTTGTTTCGAAAATAAAACGGCTACGAATCGGTATAAAATTATACGTCTAATACCTGGTACTACTCTAAGCCGATAATAATCAATACGAAAATATAAAAAAACACGTCAGTGTGCACTTTTTAGCTTTTTAGTACGGGGTAACACATGGGCCAGCCCGTGGGCCGACCCATGGGCCGGCTCTTCAAATCCACGGTCCGGCCCATATGAAGTCCGTGTCTCATGGGCCTCGCTGCAAATGCCATGGGCCGGGCCGAGCCCGGCCGACAAATTTGAAAAATAGATGTGCCGGGCCGGGCCGGGCCGATGTAATTTGAATTCGATGGGCCGGACCGGGCCGCAGCCCATCCTCTGGAAAAATTGACGGGCCGGGCCGGGCCGCGGTCCGGCCTCTGAAAAATTGATGGGCCGGGCCGGGCCACGGCCCATCCTGAAAATAAATGATGGGCCGGTCCGGGCGGTGGCCCATCCTATGAAAATTTGGTGGGCCGGGCCGGGCCGCAGCCCATAAGAAAAAAACTTGATGGGCCGGGCCGGGCCGCGGCCCACTACATGAAAAAATCATGGGCCGGGCCGGGCCGGTCGGCCCAGCCCGGCCCAACCCCGGGCCGCCCCACCAGCGCCGGCTCACGACAAGCCATGGAAGAAACAAACGGACTGCGGTTAACGCAGTCTTACAATATTCTATAATAATAATAATAATTATTATTATTATTATTATTATTATTATTATTATTATTATTATTATTATTATTATTATTATTATTATTATTATTATTATTATTATTATTATTATTATATTATTATTATTATTATTATTATATTATTATTATTATTATTATTATTATTATTATTATTATTATTATTATTATTATTATTATTATTGCCCTCCGACAATGTAGCGTAGATGCCTTTCCGGTATAAATCGAATATCCTTCCTTAAAGCAGCAGTAGCACCTAATATGAAGTCGAATGATCGCACCATAATGCAGTGGTATCTTCCGCCAACCATTCGCCCATTTCCTTTCCCCACATCTTCTCCTTTTATCTACTATTCCCTTTCCCTATATATACCTGGTATGTTACAGCTGGGAGTCTACGTTAATCCTCATCAACATTGCCACCCCAGGCCAGTGGCCTTAGTCCTCCCGATTCTTCCTCCCTTCCCCTCGCGGCCTGACGATCCCTCAGAAATAGTCTATATCGATGAACTCTGCGCGAAATCGCGACCTGAGTGGTCACCGAGATGATTTGGAATAGTCGCTCCTTGCACACGCCTTTCCGCGCTAGGGACGATGCGTCCGTCCCTCCAACGATGCTTGCCGCTACCTGATCTATCAGGTCGCTGCCTTCTTTACCGAGGCGCCCAAAGCTTTCCACCGCGAGGGTGGCGAGTTTGTAGCTGCGTTCGTCGAAGGACACCTGTCCCGGACGAGCGTAGTGGTTGCGCTTGCGCGCCTCGGAAGTGGAAGCCGCTGATCCGTTTCGATCCGCGCTTCCTGCCCGCATGTGGACCCCTGCTTGTGGGTCCGCATACGTCACGTCGAGGAGTATCGACTTGTCGCGATACTCCGGTGCCGTAGCATCTCTTAGTCCACCTGCCTCAATCACGATGTCCATTCATTTATTATTATTATTATTATTATTATTATTATTATTATTATTATTATTATTATTATTATTATTATTATTATTATTATTATTATTATTATTATTGTTGTTGTGTTGTTGTTGTTGTTGTTGTTGTTGTTGTTGTTGTTGTTGTTGTTGTTGTTGTTGTTGTTGTTGTTGTTGTTGTTGTTGTTGTTGTTGTTGTTGTTATTATTATTATTATTATCATTATTATTATTATTATTATTATTATTATTATTATTATTATTATTATTATTATTATTATTATCATTACTACTATCATTATTATTATTATTATTATTATTATTATTATTATTATTATTATTATTACTATTATTATTATTATTATTATTATTATTATTATTATTATTATTATTATTATTATTATTATTATTATTATTATTATTATTATTATTATTATTATTATTATTATTATTATTATTATTATTATTATTATTATTATTATTATTATTATTATTATTATTATTATTATTAATAATAATATTATTATCGTGCAGTGTGTACGCATGCATGCATATATGGCATATGCGCGGTTCTTGGTGCTGATGTTTGTGCTTGCTGTGCGTGTGCATGCAGATGATGACTCTGCTGGCAATACTTTTGTTTTTGTCACCACGACCAACATCACAGAGACGCAGAGAGTAGAGAAGAGGGAATCCCATCAATTCCTATAGTACGTGCGCAGAACGTTGTACACTACGCACGTACGTACTGCTATCAGCTATTATAGTTGATTGTTGTCCACTTTCGTTCATCATGCATGCATGATGCATCTACCATGCATGCATGCATGGTAGATGCACTAATGTTAGGTCAATGTTCTCTCCGAAGACCTGCTCAATTGGCAGACCTGCAGGGGGCACTCTGTGTCCCCCACCTTTAATTTAACATCAAGCTGGCGATGATGGTGCGTCTATTACTACACTATGTAGCAGTAGAGGTAGTTAGTTCTACACGAATATGCACGCATGCATGCGTCCGTAGAAGGTACCCCCCCCCCCCCTCTTTTACCCACCCGGGGGGCATAGTCTAGTATATCTATCTATATATATAGTCTAATACTTCCAGTTGCTGGTAGTTGTAGCTGCATTCACTGGCGTCGACGACAGAAATATATTACCCCGGCATTGTATTAATCGTGTGTACCGACCATCTCGCTTCAGCACGACAATCACGCCGCCCGTCGTCGTCGTCGTCGTCGTCCTACGCGTTGGAGCTCTTTATGATTGGTGCACAAGGCCCAGGATCGAGTCCTTCAATGGATAGTCTTGGGAGGACTTCCACGCGCAGACGAAGACCACATAGCAATCGCTGTCTCGATGACTCCACACTGATGTGAGGATCAAGACCAATCAAGATGGCGTTCCCCTCTCCCCTCGGCAGTAATGGTTGACGCCCATACCACAAGCGACGGAAGTCGAGGGCTGACACACACACTTACACAGCCCGCGCAAACTTCACCGGTTTCTCCGTTTTCTGCCTTGCACAACCTTAAGTTGCTAAGCACGCTACAGAAAGTTCTCAGCTATTATACGGGTGGCTGCTTCTCTTCAACAAGCTTTGGCGCGAGCACATCGTTCGGAAGTAACGCACAGACCATGGATAAAATCATAATACTGGTTCTAACGGCAAAGGAGTTGTGGTCCAGCGACAATGTCAAACTCGGTTCCCGCTTGTGGCAGCGGGCCGCATATATATAAAGATGGCACCCTCTCTTCGGCCTGCCAGCACACGCAAGCTCATGGGCGTTCATGTCATATTTCGGTGGCGTGTTTTATGGGGGGTGCTGACGTCGAGGTTGACATTGAGACATAGATGTTGCACCCCCCTAACAACCCCCCGCGGCGGGCGCGCCCCCCCTTCCCCCTTCGCCCTCCCGCTCGTTCTTCCAGGCGGACCCCCTCAGGAATCTTCCTGGGTATGTGCCCCTCCGAGAGGACGCAAACATATCTACTGCATTGCGTTCTTCTTCTCTCCTCGTAGATGACGGAGTACGTTCTCTTGGTCATCGCGGTATTACCTTGGGGTCAAGTTGAACGTAAACGGCGGCGGGTGCTAGCACAGACAATGCGATGTCACGCCTGTCCCGACATCCAAGTTGCGTCCTCCGTACCGTCAGAAGCGTTCTATGCTTAGTCTACCCCTCTATCTCTAGAACTGAACCCACCTTTTGGGGGGGCAAAGTACTCCGAATCGATTGGACAAGTGTTGCGTTATAGTAAGAGGGTTTCCGTTTAACTGCAAAACTGCGAGCGACTCTAACTTTCAGTCAGTCCGTCCTGATTAATATTGACGTAGTTCGACAAGATTAAGAATGTTTATATTACCTAATATACTCTATAATAGACCGAATAATATAACGTTCCTCTGTGTATTACATTGTGTCGCGCCCTGCCTCAATACCCAACTGAACGCCGGTGCTTCTCTGGTTTGGTTGCTTTTGAGCGAACCCATGCTGCTACTGTTTCGGTCGTTCTCGGTGCTACTACGCCCTTTGGCTCCTCGTTTCGCTTGCTTTATCCGCATGTGATTGCATTTGCTTAGAGGGGAATTGCTCAGAGCGGTTGTCCGTTGCCCGATGTAATAACACCATCATTTTTAGCACTGACTAGTAGTGGTATGATAGTGGCTACGATACGATGAGGTTGTGGCGGTTTTCTCAGCCTTGCTCGTTACAAATGCATCTACTGCAGCAAGCGTGCGCCCAATCTGTCACGCACAGCTTGAAAAAGTGGGTATAGACCTTTCGGAAGAACTCACAGCTCACGCCGTGTCCTTGCTTTTAACAAAAAACTACTTGTAGAGAGGGGTAGTGGGAGTGAATTTAGAAGTGAGGCGCATATCGGTTATCGGTACTATACTCTGAAACAGTTAACTACGTTTCTGGAGGAGCCTGCACATCCTCCAAAAAGACTGCTGGGCCTGCTGGACATGTTGTCTACATACATACGTAATACAAGGTATAGACTAAACGCATTAACCCTGCTTAGGGTCCATTGGTAGGGTGGGCTAGTGTTGAAGACCAACGCCCGAATGGGTAGGGTGGACCGTAACTGGACCAAGTCCGGCGGACGCCTGTTTTTCTCGTGACCCGGGGATTTGTTGATGGGTGATGAGTTTGCGCAAGTCCCACACCACCCGGAAGGATTATGTTGCCGATAGCTATGATAGGTATGATATCTCCACCGCACCTGATCCCCCGGGGCCAGGTCATGTCGACATACTCACGCATTCGTTTACAACAGCAGCTTGCGCTGCTGGAGCAGTAACGGCGACCGCCGGTGTTGACAACTCGCGCTGTCGTGACCACGGGAACTGGAGGACACGCCAGCTAGCGCTGGATTGCGAATACAAATAATATCAATAGTATTGACAAAAGGAAACGTAGTAGTCTATAGGTCAGCACAAATCAGAGGAACATCTTGTTTCAGAATAATTATAATGGCACGGCGTTAGGCGAGGCTTGCAGCCGTCCACATAGGTAAGGTGTGTGTGTGTGTGTGTGTTCTTCACATTAAACCGTTCTTCTACTCGTCGACATCCAGCACACCCAGTGTCCGTACTGATTCTTCACCCTAGAAAGATCAGCTCTGTGGTCACAAGCCACGACACAGAGATAATGCATCGTAATGCATTCGACAACGCAATGTCATGCCCTAGTACTGGGTACGACAGGCACAACATACATACGTCAGCAACAGAAATACATTGGAAGAGAGAAATACGAAATAAACAAAAAAAAAAAAAAAAAAAAAAAAAAAAAAGAAACAAAATAAGAAAACAAATAAAAACAAAGATAAAAATAAAACAAAAAATGAAACAAACAAAATGAAGGGGAAATCGAAGAAACAACCCAACCGCAAAGGAGAGCCAAAGCTCGGAAAAAAAAACATAATAAAATGAAATAAAATAAAGTAAAGTAAAACCAAAATAAGATAATCCGAACACGAGCCAAAAACCTGGACACGCAAGGAGGGAACAAAAGGGGAAAAAAATACCCCAGAGAAAGACGAAAAGTGCTATGTACCTACTAGTCGGCCTGGTACCTTGCTACCCTGCCTGCCATCTCCTTCCTGCCTTCGTCCACCGCGGTCTCCCTTCTATTCCTCCTGTTGCCCCCCCTGCCCCCATTCCCTTGGACGGCTTTCCTTCTACTCCTCCTGTTTCCCCCCCTCCCCCCTTTGTGTTCTTCTCATTAAACCAAAATACCTTGTAAAAGAGAGAAACAACGAAAGAAACCAAGACAAAATAAATAAATAAATAAATAAAAAGGGGAGCCAAAGCACGGGAGATAGAAACATACCCCGAGCATGAGCCAAAATGGACATGCAAGGGGGAAAGGAAGGGAAAAAAAAATACCCCGGAAAAAAGAAACAAGTAGAAGAAGGAAGGCTGGGAGGGCCAAATAAAAGAGGCTCGTCACCTACCCACCATGCAAGACTCCCTTCATAAGGATAAGAAGGGGAAAGAAAAAAAATAAAATAAAATAAAATAAATAAATTCACGGAAAAATCAAAGTACCAAGACATCACATTCCGAGCAGCCGCAGCAGTTGGCGGTACGAGTGGCATAGATAGAAAGGTTCCACCTACTAGTCGGCCTGGTACCTTGCTACCCTGTCTGCGGTCTCCTTCCTACTTTCATCTACCGCGGTTTCCCTTCTACTCCTCCTGTCCCCCCCCCTGCCCCCATACCCTTGGGCGGTGTTCCTTCTACCCCTCCTGCTGCCCCCCCTCCCCCCGTTCCCTTCGACACCACCCACGGCGGATGCGCGGCGCTGTCTACTCAGCTTTGCCTCATCCTCGTGCCACCTGCCCATGAACCGTTCAGCTGCTTCGAGGACCCCCCGGTACCACTTGCCCACCTTTTTTGCTGCAGTGGGCCACAGCGCGGTCCCAACTCCAAAAACTAAGGGGGAGTGTTCCGTTGATCCCTCGTTGGCTTTGAACACCCTAAGGTCCTCAGCTATGGCTCTAGGCCAAGTCTTAAGTTGTCCGCCTGGTTTCGGGTTCTCCCCACCAGCGATCGTCCCGAACATCAACCGACGGGGCAGTCGCCCCTTGTGTTGTCGCACCAGGGCCCCGGCAAAGAAGAGCCGCCGTTTACGGATGGTCGTTTCGATGCTCTCGCATCGTGTCATCCTGAGGGCCTTCGCGTACGAGAGGGTGGTGTGGTCGGTGCGTAATCGGCGCTGGAAGCCAATGACTCGCAAAAGGACTTCGTGGTGGGCTGATCGGAGCTTGGCGAAGTGGTCCGCATTGAGGGTCCACGTCACACACCCGTACAGCAGGGTCTCAATGACCTCGGCCTTCAGCATGCGGACTTTCAGACTAAGCGGGGCGGTCGTCCTGTCATACAATTCCGGGCCAAACCGTTTGAGGCATGCCCGCATGAGACGGATCCGTCGTTCGATTTCGAGCGAGAGGTCAGCGCTTTCGTGGATAATGCCGCCTAGGTATAAAAACTGGGTCGTCTGTTTATACCTCTGGCCTGATGCTTCGATCGCGAGCGGTGGGGCGAGGGATGTCTGGTCCGGTGTTCGTAGCAGCATCGTCTCTGTCTTCTTTTCCGATACCGTGAGGCCTGCTGCTTCGAAGACAGTCACGATGACTGTCATCATTTTAGCAAGGCCTTCCGCCGACTTCGAAACAATTCCTGCGTCATCTGCGTACAACATGCCCCACACAGCCCTTTGCACGCATGCCAACGGTTCCTCTTTTCCGACTGCACTGCCCTCTTCGAGGTGAACCAAATCCCTTACGATGCTTTCGTCTTTGCTGAAGCGTACCAGCACGACGTGTATCGCAGCAGCGAAGAACACGTTGAACAGTAACGGTGATAGCACGCAGCCTTGCCGCAGCCCCTGGGTGACATTAAACCAATCCGAGTGCTCGCCGTCATCCGCACGCACGCGAGCCCGCATGCCTTCGTGGAAGTTGCGGATAACTGTAAGCATCTTGGTTGGTACGCCAAGGCGTGTGAGTACCTCCCACAACAGTTCCCGGTCGACAGAGTCGTACGCTTTCTGCAGATCGATGAAGCACATGTACAGGGGGATTTTCCTCTGTCGTCCGAGCTCTTGCAACCGGCGCACGACAAACAGCATGTCGACCGTCGACCGTGCGGGACGGAAGCCGCACTGTTCTTCAGGAAGTATTTCCTCGGCCTCGCAGTAGTTGCTAAGGCGGGACGCAACGATTTTCAACAATATTTTGCCTGCGTGGGCAACAAGCGAGATCCCTCTGTAATTGTTGCAATCAGTTCGATCCTTTTTTTTGTGAAGGGTCTTGATGATAGCATCTTTCCATTGCTGGGGGACTTCGCCCGTTACCCACACGTTGACAAGGATATTGTGAAAACACTGGACGAAAGCGGGGTGGTCAAGTTTTAGTAGTTCGACCGGGAGACCGTCTGGTCCAACGGCTTTCCAATTTGACATGCCCTTAATCGCATCCGTCATCTCGTCCATGGATGGTTCATCTCCAAGCGATAGTTTAAGCGGTCGCGGTGGCAAGAGGTCGATGATCGTGGGATCGAGTTTCAGCGATTTCGTGTTCAAGAGTTTGTGGTAGTGCCCCGCCCATCGTTCACGAATTCGCGCTTGATCCCGCAACAACGTGCCATCCTCGTCCATAATAAACTGCTCGCTCCTCGCTTTTGTACCTTGCAATCCCACCGTACTCTTCAGGTGCTTGTAGAACCCTCGTTGATCGTTACTCGCTAGGAGTCTCTCGGTTTCGGCGAGGTACTCTTCAAAGTACGCTTGTACTCCTGCGGCAACCACTTCCTGCAGATTCGCACACGAAGATCTCAATTTCTTCCACGCTACACTATCTCGGGGGTTGGAGGTGTGCGCTACTGTAGTACCAGGTTGGATACATATAGTCTATACAGCACAAAACAAGCTGCCCCTTGTTGCATCCTACGGAGCGACGAGTCTTTCATAGCACAGACATTAGTGAGACAAGCTGTGTCGACACGACCGATGGAACAGAATATTCTGACAAGTACGCTGGAAGATGAAGACGGGATTGGAGCATCCTCCTTTTCGCATAAATCAGACTGAACAGAAGCGATAACGTGTATCTTCGCAGTTGTTGGGAGGCGGTCGCCACAATTTCGCACCGTTCGCTGGCGTTTATGAGTAGATTGCACACATACATATATGTCTATCAACAACGGAGCAAAGCCATCATCGCCCGGGAGTCGATGCGGTTGTGCATCAACACCATCCTATTTGAGGCTCGACCACACAAAGCGATTTCAGAACTAGAAAATACCGACAACTTCGATATCATCACCCACCGCGCGACAACGGTGGTTGGATTCGCAAAAAAATAGCGCAAGTACAAACGTAGAAAATGTGGTGCCGTATGTATAGCAATCGGGTTGAGAGAGGTGATGATACACCTGGTGACGAGAGCCTTGATTCAGGAACAACGCTGTGCCTCTCAACGACTAACGCTCCATAAAACTCGCACGGCAAAACATTGTACAAATACCACACACACTACTAAGGTCATTCGATCGCCATGATTACGTTGTGGGGAATAAACAAGGTCCGTTTCGTTTTATTTTTGCACTTAATGCCGTCAACAATACAATTTGGTGCATGCAGTCAAAATAGTTAACAAGACGCCTCTCTCGCACCGTTCCCCGGGTCGGCGCAACCAGATGTGGACAATTACAGTAGCCTCGGGTTAATATAGCAGGCCAAACGCTTGCTAGCTATGACAACATACCGGAAGGCTACCATATCCGCGGCCCTCTTTATCCGTGATGACCGCCCACCATCCAAAGAAGACGCTGCTCTCTTGAAAAAGCGACTACCAGGCATTCATAGCGGGGACATCCTTAACGTACTATCGTAATCGCTACGCCCCCCTACCAGCAGAGGAAACCCTACATCCCAACGACGCACGCATCAACCAGGGCTTTAGAGACTCCGGTGCCGCGCCATGCAACTAGAGTATTGGAGGTTGGGCTACTGGCTACTGCGCATCCCGCCGCCGAGCGTGCGCAGGCAGGCAGACAGTCAGGCACAATATCTAAAAGTATGCGGTCAACCATGCCGCCATCACTCTATCTATCGAGAAAGAAGGGCACGAAGAATGGCAACCCGCATCACTTCTGGTGGACAGTGGTCAAACCGTCCCTATGCGAAAGGAATCAACGGTCATTTCATCTGTGTGCTACGTTCCAAGTCCGGATGGGATCGAACGAACATTTTGCAACCTCAGTCTGGCCGTGAGCTTCCACCCTTAGGAGCACCGGTCCGAAAATCAAACCGTCGCCAAAATAATCCCCAAGCAAGGCCGACGACGTTCTAGCAGCAGCAACCCGTCCGGGCTGCTCACTGCGTACACCCCGGCTACAATACAAAATACTGCCAGAACCAAACTAACACTCAAATCGAAAAGAACCGCCGCGCCGCGCCGTGTCACGCCGATGCCTGCTTCTTCTTCGTCAAGTTCACAGTTTCGCGCTTCAGTACGTGCAGCAAAGTCTGCGAGCTTTCGAGGATCTTCATGTATGCCGCCTGCAGCAAGTGTCGAAAGGACGGATTGGGCCGGGAGTGGAGCTTGTTCAAGGGCGGATGCACACATTCGGCACATTGGTCTGCGATGGGATGTAGTAACAACAGTCTCCGGCCTGTTTGCCCCCCCACCATTCCTAAGAGTTCACTCATTAAAAAAAATACCAAGCGGGTGAATGTTGCCACCATGTCGAAGGCTGATCAGCCAGCCACACGGGCGAATGCAATCTTGAGCTGCAGCTCTGAGCACCTACTTATACGGTAACGGTAACGTATAATAGCAATAGACCTCCCGGCACCTCAGGAGTTGGTGCGTGGTGCGACGGACAGCCACTGACACTTTTGAAACGAACTCCTCCACAACACAACAACGCACCGAATAAGAAACCCAGTTATTCTATAGGCTTCTTTCCTCGAGAGATAAGATAGCCATCTGCCGAGTCGGAGCGTAAATCACGCCACCGTGATACGCACGAAAACGCACGCATCCCGAAAACAGGCACACGCTACGAGTATGCACGGTGACTGGAATTCGCTGTTACTGCCAACGTTCTAGTATGTCCCAGAAATTCCACAGGGATATCCCTCCCAAAATATAGAAACCTTCCATTTTTGAAAAACAGGTACTTGGTATAATTACAACAATATCACAACACTATCGTTGGACACACGAATGAGTCCATTGTACGTTGCAAGTCGAACAGCCTCACCTCAGTCTCCTGCACCGTCCGATCGTACTCATTTCTTGCCTGAACCTTCCGCGCAAGGGTTTCGTTGATTTTGCTGAGGCGATCGGTCAAAATACTAAGATCCTTTTGGATTTTCGCCTTTTCCTCCTCCTCTTTCAAGATCTGCCGGTTTACCTGGTAGCGGCCGGAAGTGGCGTCGACAAGAACGACAGGGATGGGAAGAAGAAAAGCCACGACAAGGGACAGTTGCATTCGCATCGCGCGGCTACAATGGCATTAGCGGTGGCAGGCCCCCAGAGTGACAGGGTGCCGTCTTCCCCAAGCTAGGCAGACGGGATGCAACGGGACGGCCAATGGGTGCCAAGTGAAAGTAGTCGTACCATCACCCGCTGGGGTAGGGTATACATCAAGTGCGGTGATAGCGTAGAGGTGGATGGGGGCAAGGGTGGGTAGGCGTGCCTCTATGCTGACTCTATGCTGCCTCTATGCTAGCAGCTGTTCAGCGGTTTGATGCAAAGGCAACACTCCAGTCGCGGCAGATCAAATTCGCTTTCGTAAGGCAAAAAACAAAACGTGGAACAAGTACACGCGCATCATGCTCGTAGGTCTGGATAGTAATACCATGTTAATAGCACGTATTCCAACTTGAAAATGACCTTTGATCGCATTTTACTTGGACGCATGACAACTGCGCTGGTCCACGAGGAGGGATTCGCCGTACGAAAACGCGTGTGTCACGTCGGGGGGGGGGGGGAGGGGGGCGCTGGAGAGATAGATGCAAGACTCGATGAACCGGTATGAGAGATTTTGTTATTTAAGATGAACTGAAATGCCCCAAAACAACCACTAACGTTCCCAAAGAAGCAATACCAAAAAAGGACCCGGTTTTGTCGACCGCCGGATAGCCGTTGACTCCGCTTTAACCCTGAACCGTGTGGAGGTCACCCACTCAATGACCCCCCCCCTCAAAGAGAACGATACGGAACGAGATAGTGCAGGAAAGTGCAAGGGACAGGATTATAGAAGGATGGGGGCAATTGGTCAAGAACACAGCAAACAGAGTAATAGGGAAGACATTGATAATATGCAACAGAGGAGTAAAATCGTGGGACGAGGAAGTAAAAGGGGCCATAAGAGTAAGGAGAGAGGTGTACGCAAGATATACATCGACAAAAACTACGGCAGCACGGGAGGAGTATGCCACGGCTAGAAAGAACGTAAAATAAATTATAGAGAAGAAGGGATTATGCAAAGACGTAATTTATAAAACAAACCAAGACTTTGATGAAGGGATGAAGCATATGCGGGTAGGGATAAAAGGGATACTGGGTCAACAAGGAGGCGAGGAAGACACGGGGATAGCTACATTAAGAGCACATAACGGTAAAATGGTTAGTAGCTCGTAGGGGAAGAGGGGAGTACTTAGAACATTACCGCAAACTAGGAACACCCACAGACAACGAAACGTTCGACGCAGAATTCGAGAAGGAAATCAACGCGTGGGCAGAGGCGAACGCAGGTGCGCCAGAAAGGGAAGACCGTGGTTGAGACGGGTTAGAGTTACAGAGAGACTTCACAACAGAAGAAGTAAACAAGTGTGTAGCTAAACTTAAGAATAGAAAGACAGCAGGGGCAGATAAAAGAGTGAATGAATTAATGAAGTACGGGGGAGAAGGACTGCTTACCATGATGGTTACGTTGTATAATTGGATGTGGAAGAACGAGTACGCGCCTAAGAGGTGAAGAGAAGGAGTAGTAGTAAACTTATTCAAGAAAGGAGACACGGCTGACACGGGGAACTCCTGAGGGATAACGCTATTAAGTACCGCAGGCAAAACATTCTGTAAGATTTTGAACGATAAAATAGGACCAACGTTGAAAAAGGAAGAAACAATAAGCGAAAGGGCAAGCAGGATTTAGGCCAAATCGTAGTTGCGTAGACCATGTGTACACATTAGGAAGATAATTCAAGGTAGGAAAGACGCCGGGCTAACGACGTACTGTTTCTTCCTAGATGTACAGAAGGCCTACGACACAAGTATGGAGAAATTGGTTGTGGCAAAGGGTGTGGGGAATTGGGATCATAGGAAAGATGTGGAGAATGATGAAAAATATGGCGGAATGTGCGAGAGGTGCTGTGATGCTGGACGGGGAAATATTATGTTGATATTATACAACGACTTGCACAGGGATGTACACTATCACCCAATCTGCTCAAGATATATATTGATGATATGATGGTAGAAGTCGAAGCAGCAAAGCAAGGAGTCACGATGGGGAAAGATACGGTGTCGGGGTTGATCTTTGCGGATGATTTCGTGGGGGTATCAGAAACACCCGAAGAATTGCAGAAACAGATGGAAAAAGCACTAGAGTACACTAGGAAATGGAGAGTGAAAGCGAACGTGAATAAGTGCGCAATAGTTGTATGTAACGAAATTTCAAATGCAAGTGGGGAGAAGATGACCTACCGATCGTAGACCAGTGTAGGTACCTTGGCGTAGAGATCAAAAAGGACTGCTCTTGTGATCTACACATAGCGAAAGTAATAGGAAAGGGTACCTTGGCGTAGAGATCAAAAAGGACTGCTCTTGGGATCTACACATAGCGAAAGTAATAGGAAAGGGTAAATCACAAGTAAGCAAGATGGATACGATCCTAACAGGCCCGCACCTCGGCACTAGGAAAATGTGTATTCTGATTAATGCGATTGTACCAAAATTAGAGTGTGCAGGAAAAGTATGGGAAGGGAACGCGAAGTTCGTAAAACAACTGAAAATAGTGCAAATGACAGCAGCCAAAAAGATGCTAGGATGCTCGAGTACGACGAGTAGTACACTATCAAGAGCAGAACTAGGAATGTACCCACTTAAAACAAATAGAGACCTGAGGAAGTTGGAATGGCAATATAAAATACAGAATATGCCAGAAAAGAGGTTGCCAGCCATAGTTGATAGGGCTGTATGGGAGAAACTAACAAAAAAGCGAGCTGCAATAAGATGGGATAACGTAGTCGAAAAAAATATGGAAGGACTTGGGGGGAGACCAAGAAGAGGTACTGTTTATAGAGAAGTTTGGCGGGTACAAGACAGAAGTAAAAGAAAGAATAGAAGAAACGGAAAGGCTAGTGCTAAGAAATAAGGTGAAAGAGGAGAAGCACTTAGAGATATACGGGGGGTTGAGGGAAGATATTGGAATGAAAACGTATCTGCACGGCCCAATGGACTATGGGAAAAAGATGCGCGAAAAAGATGAAACTGCGATTTCGTATAGGGGACCTGGACCTACCAGAAAGAAGAATTATATATACCAGTAGTGGGTGGGAGGAGGACGTGGCTACAAATATGTGCCCGTGTGGCACAACAGTAGAGAGGAGGACTCGCATGGTAGGAGAATGTGAAATATACAAGGAGGGACGGGATGCGTTAGAGGAGGAGACAAGGAAACTAGAAGTAAGTGACATAGAAGAGTTTAGTCGACTAGAGGGTAGCGAGAAAACGATCGCTATCCTAGGAGATAGATGGTGGCCGCAGACGGCGAAACAGGACGGGGATAGGATAAGCAAACAGTTTCTATGTAGTATATGAAAGAAGCGTGATGAGCGCCCAAATGTTGGAGGTGTCTCTATTAGGCTATTAGGAGTAGAAATGAACGGTACTCCGTCTCGAAAGGGATGCGTGGTCAGTGAATGGTCAAATGACTAAGGCAAGTAACAAATGAGTACGCCCCCCCCCCCTCCCCCCTCCTCGAGCGTATGGCAGGTCGATTCAACCCTTGAATGTTGATGCCCCGAGACTTTTAAAGCAATGACAAATGTTGAACGTTGCACTCCGATGCTCTTGACGCATCGACGATATGTGTGTCGCAGTCGGGATGGCCCCTCTAAATCCTGGTTTTGTTCCCATGATCACTACTGCAGTAATAAAAAATATATACGATTGTTTACGTTGCCACAACCGCGCAATATGTGTCGCACCGAACCGCACTGCTCCGAAAGTCCAACCAGGTAAAGCGGTGGTGAAGCAATAAGTCCATTCGAAATACAGCCGCGTCTTGCGTGAAAAAGGACACCACGCCACGAGATCGCACAGTCTCCAGCCTCGTGGTGCGCGGGAGCATACGCAGTCAGGCACACCAACGCCAGCGAACACAGGAGCAAACCAGCTTGGGGGGGGGGGAAAGGGGGCTGAGCTCTACCGCGCTAGGGCTATCTACCGAAGGCAAATCAACAGCATGTTTAACGAAGCACTAGTGAGCACTCGTGAGCATTGTGAGGTGCTGTCTTTCGGACTCAACGAACACGCTTTTGTCCCTCACCTCTTCCCGCTTTTCTCTCAAGTCTTCTATGCACTTCACCAGCTCGTTGTTGTAGTTTTGAAGCGTGGCCCCCTGCTGAGCCATGGCCGCAGCAGCCCTGCCTTGCCCTTCCCTGCACGTGACAAGCGGTGATCAGAAAAACGCAACACCACCAAACGGAGGGATGCAGCAGAGGCGACAAAAAACTATCGCAGGTGTAAAATTTCCTTGGTGCGACGTCGGTACAGCTGCGGACTACTACTGACTACTGCAAACGTCCTGTTAATAGAATACCTCCACGGCCGTGGAACGGCACCTTGACCGAAGCGTCCATGAATAGGCGGGGGGCAATCAGATTGCTGGCAAAACTACCAGTTGTACAGCACACACCCAACACTGCTAGCACACAAACAAAAGGTCACGAAGGGTGGCCGTGGATTTGAAACATGTGTACGCACACGACGCCCTGGAACAAAACGGGCCTCTAAAAACATACGTCTACCGTAAATGACTCTATCTGTTGTTTGTGTAACGCATCTGAACGACCGCATAGTCTACTTAGTGTTCCGGTTTACCTCTCAGGGTAGGAAGGGTGCGACGCGTCACACGGGGAGCATAACCGCGACCCAATCGTTTTTTCGTGCTCACTCCTTAGGGGGAGGGGGGGGGGGGGGAGAAGTAAGAGAACGCCTACCGTCGTAGAGGTGTGTGAACCCTTCTACAACTGCAAACACTACCCAACTCTGTATTCAAGCACCCAAAACGTAGATGAGGTTGTAGAGGAGACAATGACAATGGCGTGCTGTTGGTAGAGCTGATGATACATATTTTACAGGGGTCGTATACATCATGGACGGTATGCCATCATGCGTCACCCATAACCACAAGAAAAAAATCGCAAGCAACACAACCATCACTAGTCGTCGTCCCATGGGACCTTCCGAGGCAACCATCTCGTGCCAAATGCATTCAATCCAAGGGTGGTTGCAAAAAGGCAGACATCGCTTCATGCCTAGAGTACGGGCCGTGGTGGAGGGTGGCTTTTCCGACTGAGCCCAGTCTCTACCGAGACCCAGAGCGGAAAGTGTGGGCAATTAAGCATCAAGACAAAAACCCCAATCCGTCCGTAGACGTGTCAAATTCATGCTGTGCTGCGTGCTTGTCTGTCCGTCTTTAGTCAACCCATTCGAGCAGCACTGCGCCATTGCATCACGCAACAGAATGCCATGCGAGACATATTGAAGTAAAATGCTTGTGGTCAGTTTTCATGGGCCCATACACGCATGATGTGACACTACCTGACTACGTGGCGGCTGGGTCTCCCCGATTCCATCAAAAGAAGGCTAAGGCCGCAGGGGATCCTTAAGGAACACTTTGTCAAGTAGGCGCAAGTAGGCGTCTCGCCAAAGAATCAATCGACTTGGAAATAGAGTCAAGAGTTTTACGAGCGCCATCCACATTTTTCGCAACCATAAAAAACTGATGCGAAACATACAATAATCCAGAGCGTTTTTGCCCTGTTTCGCTCGTTTTTAAGCCAAATTCTGACGTTCCGGGTATTGTGGCACGGGCGTACAGAATTCACAGAAGTTCCGCGCGGGTACCAAAGGTGCTGTACCCGTACCCCGGGTATTATTGTGGCACCGGGTCTACAGAACTCACACAAGTCCCGGGTACGGGTATGAATGTCGTACAGAACTATCAGAAGTTCGGGCACGGGTATGAATGTCCTACAGAACTATCAGAAGTTCGGGTACGGGTATGAATGTCCTACAGAACTATCAGAAGTTCGACGTCCCTATGCGGGAACTGTCCGCACTTTTTTCGGGTATGTACACATATTAATAGTAGTGCTTCAAAAGATCAGCGAAAATCGCAGCTAACTTTCGTTGAACGACGTTTCTTCATATATAGGTGTTGTTGCCATGGCCACGGCCAGCTGGCCATGGTAGGACGTACCCGGGTGCAAAATGAACCAAACAGTCGATTTGAATGTTTTTCATGATCTTGGTCGCTGGCAACTTGGATTTCACTAAATCACCTCGTGAGTCGTTGCTGGCTGCCTACGCCTACTCTCTGGTGCATCCGACGCCCTCACACATCCCGTTAGGAGCGCGCCTCGATTTTGCGGGCTGCTGTTGCTTGTGGGCAGCTGTAGTAGCTATCCGCAAATGAAAATCACACGTTCAGTTCGAGGTTAGTTTTTGCCTCATTTCGTATCTTCCGAATTTCGACCAATTTCGACCACTGCAGCGCACCACAGTCAACGTGTAGACCTCCGTCGAGAAAGTGCGGACGGCCAAGCTGAACTAAATCATGAGCTGCTGTGGATTCAACAACAATCTACACCCACTCTTGCTGGCACGCGCCAGCTAAAGGTCGAAACGCAGCTAATAGTGTGTCGTATTTGACGGCACCGAAAAAATAACTAGAGATTAAAATAACACGGAAACCCGGGGATGGGGGGTGGATACGATCCCCCGCGGCCTTTAGCATACAGTCTACACGCGCACTACTGCTGTAGTATCGCACAATATCGGGATGCGAAGGTAGACGCCGCCTTCCGCTGCTGACTGCCAACCCTCAATCGCGAATCATCAACTACGGGGTGGTGTTCGGGTAGGTGTTATATAACGCATTCCTTCTATATATCTGTGCGTACAAGGCATGTACAAGCTCCCACGGACGGCCCGTGTGTCAAACGAGCACTACTACAAATATTAGTAGCTCCTTGCAAATGCCTACTGCTGTAAAGCCGTGGTCACGAACAGGTACAACGCCCAACGAGTCTGCGTACGTAGACGTGTAACTCTGGTAGCCCGTGGCCACGAAAAGGCGCGAGGTTCAAGGAGTGCAGTCTACGTACGAACAGTCTAGGTACACTGCTTTACGTAGTCGTCAACCGAGTCTAACGAAGATGGGTGGATATCGGAAGAAAAAATCAAGGGGAGCCCCACGATGATGGCCTGTTCCCCCCGCCCCATTGTTAGACAAACACAACAAGAGAAAAGCAAATTTGCAAGGTTGTGTTCTGTAGGGTACGTCTAAACCATACCCGGGGTGTTTACCCCGGGTATTACCCTACAAAGAACTTCTGCAAGTTCTGTAGGACATTCATACCCGTGCACGGAACATCTGGAAGTTCTGTACGACATTCATACCCGTACCCGGAAGTTCTGGAAGTTCTGTACGCCCGTGGTCACAATACCCGGGGTACGGGCGCAGCAGCATGTGTTGTGCCCGCTCGGAACTTCTGTGAATTCTACCTATGCCACGATACCCGGAACTTCTGGATACTGTAAGATCCTCATACCCTTACCCAGAACTTCTGTGACTCCTGTAAGGCTGTGACACAATACCCGGGGTACGGGTATACCTTTGTTACAATACCCGGGGGGGGGCTGTATTATTTCAGGTTTAATCCGAAGAGTCTATTATGCATAATGATGTCGTATTTTGTTAGTTACACAAACCTAACACCGAACAACAGCAGTGCGTATCATATTGTACAATGATGGGACTGCTGTTGATGTTTCTTTCGTTTCTCACGGCACGTATTAACGAAGGACACTCTTGAATCGAAGACATTATATTTTTACGGAAACATACCACATGGTACCAATTTGACTTCTAACGGGAAACCACGTATTGCGTATTGCGTATTGCGTATTGTAAATATTTTTTTCCGATCGGAATAATGCAGATCTCGCTTTCATCCAAGTCTCGAACTGTCCTCTGTGTTTTCGATGGCTTCGTTCGTTTGTCGTGGCACTTGGTTTATCAAGTTGGTGGAAAATTGGGCTTGCGATCGCCATTATTACTTGTTTTGAGGCGCCACAGCCGGGTTACGTTATCGTATGATCTGCTACAGAACAGTAGACGTGAGCGCGGCTGTTGCCCCGGTCGGCGCTCGTTTACGATTTATCCCCTCGGTGGTGGTTGTCGATAGCTCTCAAGGCTACGACGGATTGCCTCGGGGACGTCGGCCCAGTCAGAGCATGCCATGCAAGCCCGATGGAATCCTCCACTTCAAATCGAACTCCCCCCCCGAGGCCGTGTATTTACCTAGGTTATTACCTGTACTGTACCTGGAACTTCTGTAGGTTATGCAGGACATTCATACCCGTAACCGGAACTTTTGAAAGTTCTGTACGCCAGTGCCACAAATACCCGAGGTACGGGTACAGCATTTTCATACCTGCCAAGTTATGTGGGCCCGTGCCACAATACCCGGGACTTCTGGAAGTTCTGTAAGACTTTCATACCCGTACCCAGAACTTCTGGAAGTTATGTAAGACTTTCGTACCCGTACCAGGAACTTCTGTGAGTTCTGTACGACCCGTGCCACAATACCCGGGGTACGGGTAACGCATGTTTTGTGCCCGGTCGGAACTTCTGTGAGTCATGTACCCCCGCGCCACGATACCCGGGACTTCTGTGAGTTCTGTAACACTTCCATACCCGTACTCGAAACTTCTGGAAGTTCTGTAAGACTCCCATACCCTTACCCGGAATCCACAAACCCGACAGAACATAGCCTTGCAAATTTGTGTCATTTGCGACACTAGCTGCTGCTATAAATACGCACCAGACGTACAATATGGCAATACGAGCAGGTGGTGTATCACACCAGGTACAAGCAGAAACCAACCAACCCCTTCGTCTGCACTGTACAATATATTAATGCAACCAAGCACCAGGTAGAATCGGTTACGCGTATAGTATGATATGTACAGGGCAAGCGTCAGCCCAAGTATACACCGAAAAATATTTCCAAAAAAAAGAATTAATTTCCGACGATTTGGGGATAAGGAGCCCGTCGTTCAGAAAAATAGCGTTTTCGCCAAAAAGCGGTACCAGGTATACCTTCATATCTCTATCTTAGAACGCCTTCTTCGTTCCTTTGGCCTTCTGTCATGATGCGTTCGCTTTCGCGATGATGATTTGACCTTGTCTGTGATGCTTACGACTTACTCTATTCCACTTATTTCGCGTTGTCTGTGATCTTCACACATTCAATTGGTGTGTGTTTTTGCTCAAGTCACCTCGCACACGCCACGGTTTTGCCAAGCAAAACCTGAAAAGTGGGGGGGGGCAGGTCAGCGGTGTACTATCATCGAGGTTTGACCGTGCTACGTGCTGCGTGTCACGCGAGGCGTGCGTTTCACACGCTTTTGTCATCGGGAGTGGGCAAGACGGTATCCCGGGGTCACTCTGTGAGGCCTTATATATTGTGCGTTTTAAGAATTGTTTACGATTCTATTGTGTTGTTTTTTTTTACAAAAAAAGATACCTCTTTGCAACAACACGGTGCGTAAACCCTCTGGGTTCCCTGCGCGGGGACAGATTAGCGCATAATGCCATCCAAGTTTGGGCGCGCTGCATACCGTCTGTCACGCGCGCGTGTGTTGCGTGAAATGCGCAGGGAGATTAACGTTCTGGTGGTGAACGCTGGTAATGGTTACCCCGTTTTGGGGGACTTCTCGCCTCGCAAAAGTCGCTGGTTCGAATCTCACCGTGGGCGCTTTTTTATTCGATTTTTCCAACAGATAATAATAAAGTAGCAGCAAGCTGAGAGTCAATCAAATGGAGCCAGCAATGGTGCGGAGGTGGTTCCAACATCTTGGGTCTAAGATTACTTAGGTGCACGAAAGGCGCACGTTGGAGGCTTGTCTTCCAGCGCCCTCGGAATCGGGCATCGGGTGGGACTTGACTGCGGGCCGCCTGTTCCAGGTGGTGGTACAAAACGGCAAACGGGGAATGGTATCATGTATAATAGCACTGACTGCCCTCCGTGTGACGGGCGTGTTGTAAGTTATTCTACGCGCTGCGCGACTATCTGACCATTCATCCACGATGCACCTCTTCCGAGTATGTCACGGGGTTGGCGTAGCAGGTCTCTCGCGGGAACGGCGGCAAACGAGATAATGAGGATCGGAGGTTGGAAGACGGATGGCACAGTACTATAATGGGACGGCCAAGCGACGGTGCCTCTAAGTGGAAGCGTAAAAGTAACTGCCTGGTATGCGACGGCCGTCGATTTACCCTTCTTTGGCCTCACTCTTTGGCCTCACTTTGCTGCATGCACTCCGCGGTGTGCTTGAGGTACAGTAAGTTTGGGTGAGACAACTGATAAGCGGAAGATAGCTGACCCCAGTCCAGCGGTCGAGCGGTCATCAGAACTTTGAGAAAATAAGGAATTATGGGTAGGGGCATCGGCTGGGGCAGGAGCTCTCAACTGCAGCAATACAAAACCTTCTCAAGCGATCGGTGAAGGTGCAGAAGCACACAACAGCAAAATCAAGAGCAAACCAAATGGAGCCAGCAATGGTACAGAGGTGGTTCCAATACTTTCAGTCGAAAATTATTGTACATATCGTATCTGTATATGCGAGGCACCTTAGATCGTTGGCTTTCAACGCACCCCAAGAGCCACAGCATCACAGTTTTGAGGGAGTCTCCAGAGCTCCATGTACTTCCGGTGTGATATAATGCAGCGTTACTGGGCTGTCTGGTGTGCTGTGAGCTGTCTGCGTTCAACGCCACAATTGCTGAAAACCGCTGTTGTTTGTGTGCATGGCATACAACCTGTTAATAGTGGACGGTGGGGCGCACTAATGCAGTAAAAAATGTAGGGTGCAATGGTGCAGTGAGGTGCATCTACGACAGGGAACAGGGGACGTTCACTCCTTCGTCTCCGCCTTCGAAGCCCATACACAACATGCCATCTGATAAGAAACCGAGATGTTGGTTTTAGGCTAGATTTTCTTATTCGAGAAAAGGCGTGCCCTACACCAACTTCAGCACCACAGCTAAACATTTTATTATTTCCCCATAATGTTCAGGCGTAAGTTTCTTAAAAGAGCTTCCTTACGGGGTGGGGCGGTGGCGTGCTCGTACCAGTACGTGATGTACCACTACCATCATTGACTTCACTGCTGACCCCTATGGGACATGAGAGGACATTGGTCTCCAACAAAAGTGACAAGTACAGCGTCGGCCATACCAAGCGATCATCTACCAGGTGTCATGCTGAGGCTGCTCTAGGCCCGGTATGATATCATCTCATAGATTGAGCACCCGAACTTCAACACGAGGAGTTGCACGACACGCGGGCTAATTGATACCTGGTGCCTGGTACTACTTGTACGGCGCGCTGACGCTGTAGTCTAGTCTAGAGGACAACGATTGCCACTTTTTTTGTCCCTTTAGCCTGGCACCCGAGGTCGCGGACGATACTCAACGTACGTGTATGATTGCCGGTAATATAAATATATATCAATGAATATATATCAAATCATTCCTTGGTGTCATGGACTTTGGTCAGGAGTTTTTTGTCTCGGCCTAAGTATGCGATTCGCGGAACTGGACTTCTCGGTCGAATATGGCTTGGTTCGAGCGCCGCCTTCGGGGGGCGGTTCCAACGCCCCTCACCCTGCCGTGTCCGTTCCGCACATCGACGTGAACGCGGACGGGTGCCGAGCGAGACGAGCGAGTGTCGAGGAGGAATTTTGGAAAATTTGTTGAATCTTAATGGCTGCAACGCCTGAATGATTTACAAAATTGGCATCATTTCCAAACGGTACGTGATAATGTTTGGAATTTTGCGGTGGCATACTCTCGAGCGTTAGTTTCTTTGCTGTACTTTTTTACTAGTTCGTTTGGTTTCTTGCTCGGCATTTTATTGCTTTTGTTTCTGCTCGTTTTGCCAGCTGGAAATTCAATTTTTTAGTGTGGGTTCACCTAAAACGTGACACAACTTACCGACGATATCCAACAACTTCGTGACACAAATTACCGACGGCAAGACGTTTCGTGACAAAATAACTCCCAAATCATTATACTTTCACGTAACAGAATTTCGAGACAAAACCAAGCAGGTAGAGCCGTCTCTTCGGCCTTTGGCCCTGGCTTTAGCACGGTCGCTGACACTCCAGCCAGCCTCTGCTGTAGGCATGAACGAATGCGGTTGATTCGCAGCAAACTATCCCGCTGTGCTCGCTTCTATGTGGCCATTGTCCATGCCATTTCATGCCACCTCCCTTCTGTTTTGAGCTCGTCGTCGTACGGTTGAGGTACGAGGAAACCCGTACGTACTCGGTGAGAAGAGCAGTATGTACGACGAGCATGAACGCCAATTGACGACATTGGCAAGCACAAAACAGCAGGTGTAGCAGCAGTAGCCGAAGGGCGAAACGTCTAGCACATAATGCAGCAACAAGTAGCAACCAGAACTACAGCAGATAGCTCAAAGTGCAGTGCGAGTGCCGTTGGCAAGTTTAGTCGTAGACGCATCACTCTGTCCAATATATATAACAGAATCTCGAGACAAAACCAAGCAGGTAGAGCCGTCTCTTCGGCCTTTGGCCCTGGCTCTAGCACGGCCGCTGACACTCCAGCCAGCCACTGCTGTAGGCATGAACGAGTGCGGTTGATTCGCAGCGAACTATCCCGCTGTGCTCGCTTCTATGTGGCCATTGTCCATGCCATTTCATGTCACCTCCCTTCTGTTTTGAGCTCGTCGTCGTACGGTTGAGGTACGAGGAAACCCGCACGTACTCGGTGAGAACAGCAGTATGTACGACGAGCATGAACGCCAACTGACGACATTGGCAAACACACAACAGCAGGTGTAGCAGCAGTAGCCGAAGGGCGAAACGTCTAGCACATAATGCAGCAACAAGTAGCAACCAGAACTACAGCAGATAGCTCAAAGTGCAGTGCGAGTGCCGTTGGCAAGTTTAGTCGTACACGCATCACTCTCAAGAGCCAACAAGAGGCAGGGCAGGGGCCCCCAACACAAGAGACACGTGACAACCACGGCCAGCTGTCGATCGCGTAATTGGCCGGTAGTCCGTGCTTCGGTGGGTGTATCGGAAGTCGTTCGTAGTACTACTGCTGTAGACCGTCGAAAGACCACGTGACATGTGACATCCCGTTCTGGTGGCAGCCTCGCCAGTAGACCACCCAATTTTTTTTTTCTTTTCTTTTTCTTGGCCCCATGCACCCATTTCCTTCCCTTTCTCTTCTTTGTTCTTTGTTTCTTTTTTCCAATTGACTTGCGTCTGTTGTGCGTATGCGTAGTGATAGATACTACGTGTGATATATACGTGGTAGTCTTTCTTGGGTGGCAAGCGGTATAGTCGGTTTTCCCAGGCGCGAGTAATGAGACGTATGCACCGGTATGGACCTGGCACATCGTATACTGACTCCCGATCTCACTTTTATATGTTTCTGGTGGAGGCATGAATTGCGTCAGCTGTGATTTATGCGTGTACCACCTTGGGTTGTTTGTGTTTTTCCCTAGGGTATTCCTCTGCTCCAGAGTGACTGGAACCAGTCCTGTGACCACCGACTGGATTGTGCGAGTTAATGTGAGAACGACAACAACTGAAATATTGCCTGTTTCTTGACCTTTCAGCTGCTTCCTGCAAATTTGGTTTTTCTGCCAACACGATTTTGAACCTTTTCGCGATTTTTTCTTTTTTTTTGTCTAGTAAGTTGAACTTCCTACCATTTGCCGCTAATTTGCCTCCTGTGCATTAGTTGCGGAACGGTCCAGCTTTAGATTTTCTTTGATTACCACCATTTGTTTTGTAGTAGGCGAAGCTTCATCGGCTGAGATCTGGGCTTGGCTCATCAGCTCCACACCGCCCAGCACCCCATCACAGCGCTATAGCTCACAGCAACGAAGCGCCGTGCAGTGCCCTGCGGCTCAGCTCAGCAGCGCACCGCAGCGCAGCGCTAGCTCAGCAGAGCGAAGCGCTATGCTTTGCCGTGCTCTGCCGTCGCGATCGTTCGTTGTTCATGATATCTAAAACTCCGCGTAGGCTGATATTTAGGTATTTGGCGCTTTATTCTATATCGCGTCAACCATCGTAATATCATACAATATGGGGGAGGGGATGTGATCTCTATGCAAAGATCCTGTTTTGTTTTAATCAATTGTCAGCCGGCCGCCCCGGTGGTCTAGTGGCTTTACCCTCGAATACCTCCAACGTTTGGTTGTCGTTGAGTTCGACACCCACCACGATGAAACATGACTCAATTTGCAAAAATGCAATCAAAAAAAGAGATCAACTGCTGAGAGCGCCTGCTAGGTACAATTCGACGCGAGTCGACGAGGGAAGAAAATGCTCGATTCTCCTGGCGGTAAAAATGAAGGCACGTGCCGAAGTGGGGAGGGAGGAGGAGGGCCCGCTATGTGACCCCGGATCTGAGTTACTACTGGGAGGGAGCGCGAGAATGGTGCGGGGATGATAAATGGGATGAAGAAAAAAAAATGTTGCAAAGAAAGGTATATGATTATTTCTACCAGTAAATAATATGTCAGTCTCTGGGAAATACGCACGGCACCATCAGCAGTCGTCATGGTAGAGACACTCCGGATATTATGTATTGAGGGGACGCGTCCGATTTCGACAACGTGAAAGCACCCACGAAGCAAAGATAGCAGACACACATATCCCGCCTTCTCGAGAAAAAACAGAGAAGAAGCGCTACGCCAACCTCCCGTACGAGCAAAGCCACCCCCGCACCTATCTTAGACAACGCCGACGCAACGAGAGATCGCCCTCCTCTTCTTCGTTTTTCTCCTCGCCCGCAACCACGCAGACCAATCAATGCGACAGCCTTCACGTAACAAACAAAGCAATCTTCTTCCAAAACCTCGCCGGCTGACATGGCCCCATGTCGACGTTTGATGCAAACCGACTTTGCATCCTGTCGACTTCGAACCTCCATTGCCACGGGGACAGCAGTGCAGTCTCTTCATTAATGCCAAGGCCTCTTTCGTTTCGCCTAGAGGCGACGCAGGTTCTCAATAATACTATTTTCGGTATTTTTGTTTGATAGACGCCAACTTTTACTTGACGGCGCATTTAACATAGTGTGTTTCGACTATCCTTGCCTTCTTTGTTGTATAATATTACGTTTTTTTTCTGTCAAATCATGACTTTCATAATCCCATGTTCGTATTAAACTCTTGGCATTACTTTAAAGTTCAATGCATGCCAAATCGGACAGCTACACCTTAAGTTGTCGAAGTGCTGCCCTGCCCTACCCGAAGCATGGGCGCGCCGGCGAATGCCGGCGCCCATGCGGAGCCCTTGTATTCATCAAAATAGGCCGCACGCTGAGGCATCGGGCATCGTACACTGCTTGCGGCTACATACAGCAACATTCTGGTGCGATTCTGGTACTGCACACGTGGTATTAATAGCAGTAACCCTAACCCCAACTGTATCCCTAACCAATGGGCATGTATCACAGGCCTCAACCCTTTTTACCACAGCAAAAATCCATCCAAGTCTATTTTCAAGTTGTTTGTCCACAAAAAGCATGGGTGGAGTTTCAACTGTCACGAAGCCGGATGCAGTGGGTGTGGGGTCTGGGTCGGCGAAAGACTTCCGGGAAGTCCCAAAAACGCAACGCTGCTGTTACTGCGCATGTCCTGTCGTGTGTTGTGGTAACTAGTACTTCGTGCACAGCAGAATATTAGTCTGCTGCTATCTGCTGCATGTACAGCAGTTCTACCCCAACTGTACATCTACAGTAGTAGTGGTAGATCTGCAGGTGAGGCAGCAGGAGCTGCCGCAGCAGCAGCAGCAGCAGCAGCAACAGCAGCAGCAGTGCTCTATAGATATAATTACATTTGTCCTCGAATTTTTTTTAAACCTTTTTCACTTGGTTAATGGGACCTGCTTCGCTCTCAGCGCTCCCCCTTGGAACACGCCTGCCTAAACCCCACTCTCGGAGAACCTTCCCGGCATTCTTCGCGTTCCTTACTTTCTTCGCTTTCTTCGTTTCCTTTTTTCCCGTTCCTCTCTTTATTTTTTTCATTCCGTAACTTTATCCAACGTATGATCTACGACTTTAGGGTGTTTATTTTCGTTTTTACCAACGCATGATCTACGACTCTACGACGCATCTACGGCGCAAAGTCGTGAGATGTTGAAGTTGACTGCCGGCTTTTTAGTGTTCTACAAGTAGGCACCTACTTTCAGCTCCCTACGCTGGCCACCTGTCGCCGTGGCGCTTCCCCACCACTTTACAACTCGGAGAGCGAGAAGCATGTCGTCTTCAAGCATCTATCGTAGCTCTCCTGCTGAAAAGCCGAAGCCCACCAACCAAAGCCAAGGAGGGGGAGGTGGTGGAGGCTCTGCCGGTGGCGGTGGTACTGCTGCACTGCTGTTCTCCTGTATGTAGTAAAAGTTTGGTCGGTGGGTGGGTGGAGGGTGCACTGCGTCGTCCGTGGTGGGTGGGTGGGCCGTTCTGTACGTGGGAAAGCCGAAGCCCACCAACCAAAGCCAAGGAGGGGGAGGTGGTGGAGGCTCTGCCGGTGGCGGTGGTACTGCTGCACTGCTATTCTCCTGTATGTAGTAAAAGTTTGGTCGGTGGGTGGGTGGAGGGTGCACTGCGTCGTCCGTGGTGGGTGGGTGGGCCGTTCTGTACGTGGGAGTCTTTTTTTCTGTTTCCTGTTTCATAAGAACCAACCAACTAACTGCGCCCCGCGTACCAGGTGTATATTTTGTTCGACGAATTCTATTTATACGTCCCACGCCCATAAATAAACCCCAGTAAGCTAGCAGCTGGTTATTTTTAGGCGCCCCAAGTACAATCTTCATGCCAAGGAGGGGGAGGTGGTGGAGGCTCTGCCGGTGGCGGTGGTACTGCTGCACTGCTGTTCTCCTGTATGTAGTAAAAGTTTGGTCGGTGGGTGGGTGGAGGGTGCACTGCGTCGTCCGTGGTGGGTGGGTGGGCCGTTCTGTACGTGGGAAAGCCGAAGCCCACCAACCAAAGCCAAGGAGGGGGAGGTGGTGGAGGCTCTGCCGGTGGCGGTGGTACTGTTGCACTGCTATTCTCCTGTATGTAGTAAAAGTTTGGTCGGTGGGTGGGTGGAGGGTGCACTGCGTCGTCCGTGGTGGGTGGGTGGGCCGTTCTGTACGTGGGAGTCTTTTTTTCTGTTTCCTGTTTCATAAGAACCAACCAACTAACTGCGCCCCGCGTACCAGGTGTATATTTTGTTCGACGAATTCTATTTATACGTCCCACGCCCATAAATAAACGCCAGTAAGCTAGCAGCTGGTTATTTTTAGGCGCCCCAAGTACAATCTTCATGGCAAGTTGTAGAGTCACGTGCTTGTCCAATGTACACTGGGTAGTCGGGTTCGTTTTCCATATACTGCAAGTAGTGGTGTACAACCACAATGCCATCTTGCGTTCGTATTTGGTGCTCTACCACAAGCAGCTGGTGGTGATGATGCGCTATCATACACCCGTTCTGAATAATAAATGTCTTTTTTTGTTGTATTCGCCCGCACTGCCAATCTGAACATGACATCGCCAGCAAGCTCGCAACACAGCACAGAGTAAACAGCTCTGCCCATAGAGCTCTTGGCATTATCAAGTCGCGGGCTTCATGAAACCATGCACCTTCTATTCCTGTCTCTTTCACATTTGTTGTGTTGTATTCTTGGCGCGAGCGTAGCGGGCGGCGTCTGCCGCCCGCGGAGCAGAGCCCTTGTACGATATACTGGTATTAATTAGGGCAGCAATAGCAAGACGTATGATCATACCATGCCGGTACGTAGACAGACGGTGGGATTCTTCACTCCCCAGCCAGTAACACTGCTGTTCTTGAGCACACAACATCCGGGCAACTCCAAAGTTGGGGGGTGTAAAGTGTTCTCTGCGCTACTCATTCATCAGGTTTGCCCGGCTGATTCGCAGCAACCGCATACTCAAGGTATAATCCCCAGACTATTAATAGAAGTACCCTTTTCGCTTTGCAACGAGAGGGCGCACGGCGATGCCATAAACTTAGTAACTCCCACGTACGTACGTACCATCGTACTTCGCTGAGCAGGACAAGTTCGACCACAAGCCAAACTCAAGACACAACAACCATGAAGCATTCTCCCTGGCGAAGGGCAACCAGCAGGCATGCAATCACGAACTCGCACCTTAAGGATGAGAGGTAGAGGCCACCAAGCTTTGCAGCTGTTCCTGCGTCCGGGCGATCGACTCCGCCTCTCCTTGTTCAACCGCTTATGTGGGAGTTGCCCTCCCTTCTCCCTCTGTCTATGATAGAGAAATAGAGTTGGTTGCTTCTCCGGCGAAGCACCGATCAGATTGCGGACGCAGTTCGCTCGCCGAGAGCAACGGTCTCTGTGTCCTACCAAGGCTAACAATTTCGCGAAGTTTGTTCCCCTGCTCTAGTATGCCTTCCTTCCCCGTTGAACTTGCGCGACCTGGCTCCCTCCTGGGTAGTGGTGAAGCAAGGTAAATGTGGAGGTTGGACGTGTGCTGTTTTTCGAAGCAGCCAGGAATTGGCCCGCGAAAAAACCGTTTCACGTTTTTGAACCAATGGCCATTGAATGACCAATTGTCTTCATTATTCACGAGGCAACGCTGTTTGGTAGTAAATTTTTCGGCCTTGCTTATGGCTTATGCAGTCGTTTGTCCTGCACGCTGCTGCTGCTGCTGCTGCTACGCACGATCACAGTGCCAGGACGAAGTCCGCGAATAGCATCGCAAACCTTGGTTAGCGTGCAGCAGCAAGGTGCTAAGTTAGACACCGGATCTTGACAAGAAGGGGTGAGGACGTTGATCCGGGCTGTGCTCCAAGCTACTCGTAAATCCATCAAGGCCGAGGCTGTACATAAACAGGTGCAAGGTTCGCTTTCATTTTTTTTGAACGGCGAAGGACGTCGTGGTCATGAAGCTCAAGCTAAAGTGCTGCGCCGGCGTGCACAAGGAGATGGTCACAGCCGTGGCATGGACCCCTGACAACGAGCTTTACTCCATGTCGGACGACAACACCATACACCGCTGGGACGGATCAGGAGATCCCGCTGGAAAGGTGAGTGGCAGGTGCAGAGTACAGAAAACGAAAGAATGGATAGCCGACGGTAATATTTGAACTCTCGACCTATCGCCCCATGGATATGATACGAGTACGGGAGCTTGGCAGCCAAGCCACCTTGCGCAAATAAGCTGCCAAGCTCTACATTCCGAGGAAAACCTGCTAATAGGTTGTGGGTGCCTGTACGTTGTTGGGGACCGGGCTTGATAAACGCTGGTCGCCTCGGAAGCAAGCTCTTTGCAGCGGATAATCTCTCTCGTGTACGAGGATATCTGTATCTATGTCCACCGCCCTTTCTTTGTTCTGACCGATTGATCCCTATGGGCGGCTACGAATGGCATAGTAAAGGAAGGGGGTAGATCCAAAGACATCACCCATGGCTTTGCCAACTTTGCTACTGCTGTAAGATAAGGGGGATGTCTGCAGCCCTGAGTTCCACGCAATGATGGCCTACGCTTTATCATCACAAAAAAAATATTCCGGGCATGCATGTGCAACGTGCAGCGAAGGCCGCGGCTCATGGGTGACTGAAGCGCTCGAATCTTGCACCACACCTGGTACAGCTGTTACGTATAAAAATAAATCTTTCGCGCACGAATCATACATAGCACGCCCCTGCGCTGGGGCAACTTCTCTGGCATATTTGGCCATTTACCCTCACGCCTCACGCAGATGTGATGCACTGGAACGTGAGGCCACCAAACAATTCCATCGGTGGAAGGAGGCATATCATACCGTTATGAGCATCTTTTGTTTACTAAAGAATACTGCTTCGTAAGTAGTCTAGTAGTCTTACGTATCCTAGGTACCTAATTTATATACCAGGTGCATATAATAATATGATAGATACGGGCAGTAATCGATGTACGGGGGCGATCCAAGCAACCCCCGCCCCCCTCGCAGACTACGGCCATTCATCAATATCGAGTACACCCCCCCCCCTCGCAGTCGACGGCACATGCTGCTTGCTTCAAGCGTGTTGCTCATGCAGTACCAATAATGCGACAAATCTGATCAGTCGAGGCGAGGCAAGTACTCCGCATGCGAGTACTGTATGGTAAAGCGTCGCGAATTTGTTCGAGTTCTGAGAGAGTTGATTCAGGACACTAGCGATGCGATGCCTCCTGTGGCCGTTTGCAGCGACGACCGAGCCTGGCTTCAAGGGGGGCGGGGCGGAGCGGGGCGGGGCGGGGCGGGGCGGGGCGGGGCGAGCACGCGGGGGGGGAGGGGTCGCCACCCGATCGCTCAACTACTGCTGTGCGGTACGCTGGCAATTCGATCAGCCTGAAAACAACCTGGGACCGATATCACGTACATAGCTGCCCACGTGCAAGAAGCACTTGCGTTTGCCCGATTTTATCCGCGAAACAGCTCCATCACCAACGTACGACAACAAACGCAACTTTGCCGGCAACCTCTGTGGGCGAGCCATATGCTATCCCCCTCCTTCCCCCGCCCGCGACTCAACGCCCGCGGAAGCATCGGTGTGTAATGGCACAGTAATCTTGATCTTCCCGCTCGGTGCATACCCACCCTACGTACTCGTACCCATGGATTTCTGGCGCTAGGTGGCTGGGTTGGACGCGTTTGTGACGTCGGTGAGCTGGTTCGCGAGCTCCGGCAAGCAGGCGTCGGAAGTGTTTGCGGCGGCGTGCTCTGATGGAAGCGTACGGCTCATTACCAGGGCCGGCAGGGAAGAGAAAAAGGCGAGCGTAATGGCCCGAAGGCTTCCCCTGTGGGGAGGGATTCGGCTTCTGGGTGATGATTCCGGAGTCGACATTCTGGATCAGAGTTGCAGCGTTAGAGGTCCAATGTCAGGGTTCTGGGATCATGGGGGTAAGGTCTCGGTTCTGCACTTTAGTAGTAGAACGCCCGCAGTCTCATTCCTGATACCAGAAGAAGACAAGACGTGGAGTATACATTGTTCATAGCATGCCCATACCAAGGCTGTGGTTTGTCCTTTGAACGCCACGCAAGAGTGTTGCACCTACTACAGTGTCATTGCTTTGTGCTCGCCGCGCAGCAAAGTTTGCCGGGCATATGAAAAGAGACGACCAAGACCATCACCATGCGTTGCGCCATTTCCTAAGCCTTCCCCTATGTGTGCTGTTCGTGCTTGAGCGCATTCGTTGTGTTCATCGAACCACCGTATCATAGCATCGTCGCACCATTCCCGTTTGCTGTGAACAGCAGTCAACCACTCCTTGGCTGAAACGAAGGTTCGGTTCCACCCCCCGACAGCCTCACAAGTCGGGCTCACCTTCTTTCGAAGTTCCGTTTTCCCCGTGCTGGTTTGCTCTATATGCACAAAATATCCCGCAGTAGTTTCAAGCTTTCCCCAAAGACGCGGGTGCAATTCTAAAGGGTTTAGCTACCTAATGCCCGGTGGCGCATCATCTCCTTGCCCTCTTGAAACGCGACACTGTTGTACCCATCCGTGGTGCCTGCGGCGGTCGCCGCGTCGCGCTCTCCACATGGTCCTCATGGTCCTTATGGTCCTTATGGTGCAGGTGGCGGCTCACACGGGAGCGGTTGTATGCGTGCGATGGAGCCCTGACGGCAGCGCTCTCTGCTCCTGCGGCGAGGACGGAAACGTGAAGGCAAGGCGACAACAAAACAAATGATAGTGGTCACCTCGTCAACCAACAGTCCCAACAATTCACACCTACCACCTCTAGCCTTCGATTGATTTTTGGGCGGCCCGAGTTGCGACTCACGGCTGTGGCCATCTATATCTCCCCTTCGGAAGTTCGTGCCCGTCTTCTTAGGGTCTGCATTGTGCTATTGAACTATGATTGATATGTTATAAACACGAGAAAACAAAATACTGTACAACGAGGGAAAGGCGATGGAATAAAGACATCGTGTTCTTTCCGCCACGTTTATCGCCACTGAACTGTGACTGGATCGGTGAGCGCGCAAGTGGTGATCGTGTAGCACACGGTCACCTGTTAACTACGAGTCGTTTGAACATCCGGCAGCGTCCTTGATTTTGTGCCGCAAAGCGGCCAAAGAGCGCATGCATCACGGTGGCCAATTATTACGATTATCCTCGCCATATGTTATAAAAAAGGAAAATACACTCCAACTGTGAGATCGAAGATTTCGTCGAAACTCATCTTTGCAAGCTGTGTGTGATAATCCGATCGCGCGCATTACGAGTTGTGTGTCCTCATTAAGGATATAGGTCGGCGACTCCCCTTACAACTACAGTGTAGCTATCAGGGTCAACAGGATGATTTTAGTCAATCTGTGCGCGGAAACTATAAAACCCGTTTCTGAGGGGGATAAAATCTGACAGCCGTAAAGGGAAATGTATCCTTTTATCAAGTGAATCTTGTAAGTCGAATAACCGGTGAGGGGGGTGGGGCGGAGTTATGAAGGACGTGGGGGCCTGGTTTTGATCAAAAGCGAGCGGGTTTGGAGGGGGGGGGGGGGGGGGGGGGAAGGGGGCAATTTGTGCATGTAAGCTGTAAATCCTTTCGAGGGGATAAATCTGACGGTTTTGGCACCAGTATATTATTGGGGGCGGGGGGGGGGGGTTGGGGCGGGGGGGGGGGGGGGGGGGGGGGGGGGTAGCTTAATATGTGCCTGGAAACTATACATTTTTTTGAGGGGATAAATGTGACGGTTTTGGAAATAATACATCAGTTTATCATGTATATCCTGGGGTAAGTCGTACAATCAGTGAGTAATAAGAGGGTGGAGTGTTCGAGGGGGTGGGGTTGGGATGGGTTGGGGGGGAGGTGGGGGGTGTGGGGGCGGGGGGGGGGCGGGGGGGGGGGGGGGGGAGGAAGGGGTTTAGGTGAGGGGTTTGTTATACGTGTGGTGCTAGGTCTAGGCGATGGTGCGGGTGATGGGGAAGAAGGGGGCGTTCGAGGCGGGGGGGGGGGGGGAACACAGCGGCATGGATGGCTCTCGAAAGATAATATGGTGATATCCTGTGCGTGAAGTGTTTATTAATGTGGCGGATTTCGATATTTGGTGGGGCGTTTGAGTAAGGGAGAGCAAGAGGGGGAGGGGAGGGGGGGGGGAGATTTTTTAGGAGGTTTAGGTCCCAAATAATATTCAAATACACTTCGGCTGTGAGATCAAAGATATGTAGCAGCTTGTTATACGCGTGGTGCTAGGTCTAGGCGATCGTGCAGGTGGTCGGAAAAGGGGGGGCGTTTGGGGGGGGGGGGGAGGAAGGGCTTTAGGTGAGGGGTTTGTTATACGTGTGGTGCTAGGTCTAGGCGATGGTGCGGGTGATGGGGAAGAAGGGGCCGTTCGAGGCGGGGGGGGGGGGGGGGGGGCAGCGGCATGGATGGCTCTCGAAAGATAATGAGGTGATATCCTGTGCGTGAAGTGTTTATTAATGTTGCGGATTTCGATATTTGGTGGGGCGTTTGAGTAAGGGAGAGCAAGAGGGGGGGGGAGGGGGGGGGGAAGATTTTTTAGGAGGTTTAGGTCCCAAATAATATTCAAATACACTTCGGCTGTGAGATCAAAGATATGTAGCAGCTTGTTATACGCGTGGTGCTAGGTCTAGGCGATCGTGCAGGTGGTCGGAAAAGAGGGGGCGTTGGAGGGGGGGGGGGGGGGGGGGGGGTTGGGGGGAAAATAATTGCCATATGTTGTGGTATTTGATGCATACCAGGTATGTCCGCATCAATCAATCGATTAACCCCGGTAACAGAGGCGCGCTGCAATCTAAGTTGCGGAAGGCGAGTTCGGCAGTAGAGTACAGCACGAACAAGCAGCGCCTGCCGCAAGCGTTGAAACGGGTGTGCTCCTCTGCCGTGTCGCACTTAACGTTCGAAGTACCACATTCATAACTATTACGGAAGTTAATGGCGATCGTCTTGTTGTATGTTACTGAGTCCTGTAGCTTCTATGGTCCATCTTGAAAATTAATGGTGATCATCTTGCTCTTTGTTGCAAAAAAATGCTGTAGCACGGATGCTAACACAGTGGCAGTCTTGTCCACCGACTCCGGCGTGTCCTCGGCCAGATCTGGTCCAGGTCTGGTAATTTGCGTTCCACGTTAATGCAGACTGGCCACAGTCTTTACGCTCTGGCGTGGAGCCCTGACTCTGAGTCGGTCGTCGTGGGCGCCGGGCGTGACCTGGCCGTCAAGGGAGTGCAGGTGCGGGGTAAAATCGGTACCCAATCAGACGAACCCATATTTGGAATAATATTTGGTATTGATCTGCGCGGCTGTTTCAATCCTGCGGGCGAGCACCGCTGTTATACGGCTTAGTTTGTGTAAGCTATCGGTTAACCTTGTGCAAGTGGTCAAATGGACTAATACCCCACTAATCCCTTCACAAATGGCGTCGTCGGCAGAACCATGGGTTTTTGGGTCGTGGGTTCGAATCCCACCATCCACAATGATAAACTTTTTTAGACTTTCCCCATGTCGAACTTGAAAATTAGTCTCCCCGGTATACCCAGGGTAATGAAACCGCTTGGATATTGACACGTCCGCCCGTATATCCGGCCGACCTACTATCCCGCCGTTTCAGGGAGAGAGTGTTATAAGGCTTAGTTTGGGTAAGCTATTGGTTAACCTTTTGCAAGTGGCCAAACGGACTAATACCCCACTATTTCCTCAACAAATGACCCCACTATTTCCTTAACACCGCGCTCAAGGGCGCACTCAGCGCGGAGTTTATCCCGGGCGAGGACCACCTGCCTCGGGGCAGGAGGCCTCATCCAGCCCAATACTTGAATAGAATAATCGGCGGCAGCGTTAAAGCACTAGTTATTTATTAACAGTACTGCTGTACAAAGTGCTAACACAGCAGTAGACTATGGCTGTTGCTAGGAAGTCGCGGAGCATAATACATCATCGTTGCAACCGTCGTCAACTTGGGTGCGTTTGTGGTGAACGGACGCTTTAGGCAAGTCGAAAGGGATCCATTTCTATTTTCTGGCGCACTCTAAACTAGAGACTCGCATTCGCTCTCGTACTCGTACTCGCAGTTCGTGGGGGGTTAGGCACGGCTGGGGTGCGGTATCATTCGTGTGTTAAGAGGTGCTTAAATCCGAGCGCGCACATGTACCGGTTCCACTGGCATAGCGGCGGTCGCTAGCACTAGGTGTGAGGCTGGGCACGAGAACGCATGCGCATGGAATTATAAGAAGAACCAAAGCAGTAGCTTGTGTAGTCTAGTTAGGAGCTTGACCTAGGCCGTAGGTCGGCCATGCTGCTCGTTCCCACGCGTCTTGTATGATACCTGGTATGTGCCAGGCAGGCATGATAGAGTTCGAATTCGCGTCGATGTGTTTGTTTTTTTTCGTTTTCCAACCGCTCTTCTTCTTGCAGGCTGGCCAAAAGCAGCTACGTTGGCCAGCGCACGAGGGATTGGTTACGGCTGTGGACTGGAATATGGTGAACGATCTTTTGCTCTCGGGGGGGGAAGACTGTTCTTACGGGGTGAGAGGCATAGTGTACCAGGTACAGGAAGCGCCCGCTACAGGAAAGGAGAGGAGAGGCTGCAAGAGGAACACCATACGCGCTGAAGAAGAGGAACTGAGATAATACCTGTTGCACGGACAAAACAACACGAAGAAGATAACTGCTGTTGCACATACAAAAACGACACGAAGAAGATAACTGCTGTTTCACAGACAGAAACGACACGAAGAAGATAACTGCTGTTTCACAGACAAAAACGACACGAAGAGGAAGAAGATACCGGCATAAGCCCGGTGGGGAGGGAAAAGAGGGGGCAAACAACAAGAAAACAAAGAAAGGACGACACCAGCAAATCATTACTGCTGTCGCTTTCGCGATCCCCCAACTGAACTCAACGAAAACAAACAAAACAAAGCAGAAACTACCACTCCCTGAAGAGCGTTCAGGGCCATTATAGTAGCACACGCTCCTCTAGATAATTCGTCGATCTGGTACCTTGCCGGACGATCTGCCATTTCGTTTCTGCATTAATCTACTACATACAAGTGTTTAACAGCTGTATGTAGTATCAGTACGGCCGGTCCCCCCCGCCCCCCCGGTTCCCCTTGGTTGCTCCTCTTGGCTTCCTCTGCTGTGAGGCGTTGCCAGCTCTTCTCCGCTTCGCCCCTGTGCCATCTCGTCATGAAGGCAACTATTAATACGGGCGTAACTTGTCTTCATGTTGGATAGTGCTGTGTCGAGTGTTCTATCATATATATAGACAAGGGTTTTATAGTTTCCGCGCACAGACTGACTAAAATCATCCTGTTGACCCTGATAGCTACACTGTAGTTGTAAGGGGAGTCGCCGACCTATATCCTTAATGAGGACACACAACTCGTAATGCGCGCGATCGGATTATCACACACAGCTTGCAAAGATGAGTTTCGACGAAATCTTCGATCTCACAGCTGGCGTGTAGTTTCATTTTTTATAATACGTATATGGTTGGTTACGTTGGACTGCTCGATCCCTATATGGTAATACACCGTGTGCCTGTATGTTAATAAAGACCGTTCCAAATGGTCGTCTTCTATTAATCTGCTTATTATCACATCGAATAGATAGCCAGGCATGGTTATTCGATTACACACAAACAGGCATGGTATGGATAGTTCGATTACACGGCAGGTATACCCAAATGGCTCAGGTCCCGAATGGTTGTCAATAGCCCAGGTGTAGTGACACCGCCGTCCATTCACCTATATAACAGACAATCTTCAATTAATTTATTAATTCATACCACCTGGTACCAGGTTACCTTATTATAGAAACACCAAGTCATCAGCATACATTTTTTCTTGTTTTTCTTGCACTTTTTACTTTCCAGCTCCTGGACAAGCCGTGGTCACATGCATGTGTCATCCCTTCTTCCCCCCGGTTCTTGCCTTCAATTTTTATCGCGCATAGGGTTCAGCAGTCCCACTGCTTGTCGGTTTTTCATCGAGTGTTCCTAACTCACGCTCTCGCGCTTTCCGCAAGTCAATTTGTGCATAAGAAAAAGTCCCAACGAAGTTATACGAATATGCACTCGGCGGGGCTCGAACTCACGAAACTGACCTATACCAGGCTCGAGGATAACCTGATACCCCACCGGGGCGACCGGCTCAATATGTACCATTCATTCGTCGTACATACTCATATTATTCAAAAATCGAAAACCACTTACGTACGTAAAAACAACACCACGCACATTTTGCTCCCACCCACCTCATAGTTTGTCTCTGAAATATTGGGCATCTATCTGCATTTAGCCACGCAGCAAGTAGAATCTTGAATATTTTGTTCCCATTCACCTCTCCCCCCCCCCCCCCCCCCGCCGCCCCTCCAAAAAGCAAAACCCGCCAGAGTTATAAACACTACCCGACCGGCGATGTCCTTTATTCACGTATCAAGCCATCCATGCAGTATTAGTAACTCCAATTATTTTGCATGGTGTTCGAGCTCCAATTCGCACACCCCGACCCCCTTCCCCGCCGCCCCCACCATCGCCTGGAGCTAGCACCACGAGTGCAGTAATGCCGCCCGCCCCCCCCGTAACCCGCCCTCCCCTCACCGGTTATACGACAACAGGATATACATTTCAGGCTGGTACATTCCACATCGTCATATTTTGTCCCCCTCAAAAACGAGTTTTTTTTTCAGTTTCCGTGCACAGATTGATTAACACCACCCTGTTGACCCCATTGATAGCACAATCTACTACATACAGCACTTCAAAGGGGACTTGCCAACCTGTATCCTTAATGAGGACGCACACCCATTAAAACGCGCGATCGGAGCATCACACACAGCTTGCAAATATGAGTTTCGACGAATTCTGCGATCCCACAGCTGTTGTTGAAGTGTCATTTTAATAACGTTACACAGAGGCACTTGACCGTAAATGCAGCGCCAACGATATGCGTTGCCGTGCTGTTCACCAGTACACTGCTTAATGAGTACTACAATGTGTGCGTGTTGGACGGTCGTATGTAAAGTATGCCAACACGCTTACACTGCGGCGTGTAATCCTGCTGCTGTGCTACGACATTCAACTTATCATAATACTATATACTGTATATAAGGTATGGGACAGCTTCGGGCGCCAGATGTTCCAGAGTGGAGGACTGGGGTACACCATAACGTCGGTCAAGTGGTGTCCCAACGGCGAGAGCTTCGCGGTGGGCGCATTCAACACGCTCCGCCTCTGCGACAAGACGGGCTGGAGTCACTCTAGGGGTCGGTGAGACAACCATCAACCACCATATTATTAATGTTAATGAGAGCAATAATAGTCTTCGTTTTTTTTCTCGTCCCATTTGTTGTCTTTGCACTTTTCTTTCTTCGTCTCCCTCCCTAAACGTAACTCAGACTCGAGGTCGGTTAGCAGGCTCGCTCTTCTCCCCCTTCCCCACTACGGTACTCCCGTTCGTTTTCATCGCTATAATAATTCGGTACTTTCTTCCCTCTTCGACCCGCGTCAAATTGTGCTTACCCACAACATAAGGCACTCTCGGCAGTTGGTGTCTCTAGAAAGTAAAAATCTCCATACCGAGCTTCGACCCCTCTCTTCAATCTTATTAGTGTTCGAGGTTAACCACTAGATCACCAGGGCGAGGCATATGATGTACCAGACACCGTACAAGACACGCATGGCGAGCGACACACACCCCAGGATGAATTTTGAAGGCTATTATTGTCTCGAAAATGAGGGGGGTACACCCAAGCACGCCCAAGCGAAAGCGAAAGCCGAAGCGAAAAGGGACACTTGCTACGGCAAGGTGCGACGATTTTTTTCCCTCACTGGGGGAGCTCTGCATCACCCCGAAACTTGTACACACCTTTAAGTAAGTAAGAAAGCAAGCAAGTAAAGTGAAAGTGGAACTCCCATGTCCTTAACCCATGGCCTACAGTAGTTATATGCAAATATTGGTACTAAAGTACTACTGCAAAACAAGAATGAATGATTTTGGATGACTTTATTACCGTTTTGGGTTAACAAGGAGCCCTAATGATTATGTATTTCGCCAAAAAGCGGTATACCTTAATACTTTTATCTCTTTTGCAAACATCTCGGGGTTTGTCCGTAGGCGCATCGCTCGGCGGTTACACTCTCCCCCCCCATGATCGACGAAATGACCTTTGAAAGTTGTCCCGAGGGCTATACAAGGGGGTGCTTTCTTGCGTGTTATGAAGCAACCATATCATAACATGTCATGGACGCGCTTCATGCATGCACGAATATACAGCTCTGTCTGATACCAAAAGTTAACTGGCACCTATTTAGTCACCAATACTGCCGTGTAGGGATTTTAATACGGGCTCGATCCCATTAACCACGTGGTGCTTTACTGTACGGTCTATGGTCGTGGCGAGCACAGCTATGAATAGGGGCATAGTCAAATGTGAGGCGATAGGCGTGATCGTTGATGCATGAGGACTGCGGAGGGGGGGGTGCAAGGTTGGTGCTGGCGCGCGTGCGGGGGGGGGGGGGGGGTGCTTACGTGTTTCTTACCTTACTACGGAGATCCGCTGTTAGCCGGATGAATTGTCAAACAAAAAAAGGGGCAAAAGCATCCGGCTTTGCTTGCTAGCGTTTGGTTTAAGTTAATTTTTTTGGCTGGTTTCACCAGGTACACAGAGCCTCAATCGAACAATCGAGGACAGCAGCCTTAGCGTAGGAGAGCTGTCCTGAACGGTGGCGATGCTTTTCAATACAGTTTTAATGTGTGATTAACAATGGATCTCCATAATAGTATTTGGCCATTTCGCACGCGTCCCGTTCGAGACGGAGAATCGTTCCTACTCCCACTCCCAACAGAGATGCCTCCGACATTTAGGTTCTCAGGGTCGAGGGGAGGGAAGAGTCGCAAAAAAGTACTGGGGCTTGCGCGTGCTCAACTGGGTTGTGGGAGGTGGTGCGGCGGAAAGTAGGGACTTCTGGGCGTTAACGGGTTGGTGATGGTTGTCGCTGCGGGGGGGGCGTAGCGAAAACCTCGGGGGCTGGGGCCGACGAACCCGCATTCATGGCGCG